>CAKNYM010053185.1:868241-909410 GCA_932195095.1 Andricus curvator | reverse complement strand
ATTTTCTGAAAATTCTGAAAAATTACAAAAATTGCTTCAAAATTTTACAGAATCTGTTATGATGATTTTAGAAATCTTTTGTAATCTTTTTAAATCTGTTGTCATCTTTTAAATTGTTTCTAAATGATCTCTCAAAATTACTTTTTCAATATAAAAAATCAGTTCAAATTTTCCCATGAATTCTAAGAATTTTTTTTCATTATAGTGAATCTTGTCAAAATTCTTAAGAAGCTTAAAATTTGTTTTCCAAATATTCAAAAATGTACATTTTTTTAAACTTTTGAAATATTTTCAACTTTCAAATTAATTTCGAATATTTTTTAAATTTCGAAATTTCTTTAACTTATTCGCATTTTTTATAAATCTTTGTAATCTTGATAATTAAAAGATTTTGTTTTAAAATCTTTCCCATTCTTTTTCGAAATTTTATAAAATAATTAAAAATCTTTTGAAATCTTTGTCAATTTCCTCTTAAAATTCATTTTCAAAATAAAAAATCAGTTTACATTTTCCCAGGAATTTTAAGAAATTTTTTTATTATCTTGAAATCTTTTAAAATTCTTAAAAAGCTTTTTGATTTTTGAAATCTTCAAAAATCTACAAATTACATTTTGTATATCAACATGCTGGACACCTGTCCTACATTGATTATTATTATTATTTAATATATTATTTAGATAACCTTACATTTCTCATAAGCCTGAAGTTTACAGACTTTTTATTTTAAACGAGAAAAAGGAACGACAGCTCCAACCAATCATAAATACGAGTTTCCGGACAACAATAGTTTCAAATTGTTTCGAGTTATTTCGAGATGGTTCGAGAAATAATCGAAAATGGCGCCATGCGCTTTTTAATATAGGACAAGTAGCAAAAGCGCGCTACGCGCGCGCATGCATTATTTTAGAAATCTCGAAAGAGATGTTTAATTTAATTTAATTAAAATTAATTAATTTTGTAATTGTTTAACTGTTTAATTTATTCTTCCTTTTGGGAAATTTGAAATGTTTTATCCAGTAACTGGAATTTTCAAAAAGTTAAAATATTAAAATAAGTTAAAAGCCATTTCATTTCAAAAGTTACCAAAGAAACTTCTCACATTATTTTCAAATTTATCAATTTAATGATTTCAAAAGTCTTCAAAAATTAAAAAAAAATTAATCGCTAATATGTTCAAATATTTAGTTTTCAAGATTTAAGCTATTTCCATAATTATGAAAAAAAATGTTTTCATGATAAAGCGAATGTAACAAACTCATCAGAATTTTCAAAAATTGGTCCTTTCATAATTTTATGGGAATACACTATTCTCTTAAACGGTAAACATTAAAGTTTGTATTTCAAAGTGTTGAAGACCTTTGTTCTATTGATTATTATTATTATAAAATTATAAATATATTATTGAGACAACATAAATGGTATTTCAACAAAAAAAGATTTTAATTTTAAATGAAAAAACAGTTGAATTCATGTCAAACAGACAAATTTTCAATAAAATAGCTGAATCCCCAACAAAAAAATTAATTTTTACCAGTTGCATTTTAAACCAAAAAAAGATTAAGTTTTTTTTTCTCTTTTTTAAGAGACAATTTTTCTACGAAATAATTCAATTTTTTAACACGAAAATATGAATTTTTAATGAAAAATATTATTTTTCTACCAAAAAGGATGAATTTCCAACGAAATAGTGACATTATCAAGCAAAGAGATGAATTTTTCACAATGAAAGAAAAAAAATCATCCAAATTATTATTTTTGGGGGATAAATAATTAAAAATACAAAATAAAAATGTCTGCCGAACATTTATTTTTTAAGTTTACTTGTTCATTTGTTTTTAAAGGTAAATATAAATATATAAGTTTCCTAAGATTTCTTGAGAAAGTTAAAAAAAATGTTTGAAGCTTCCAGATATGTCAAAAAAGTATAATTTTGTTATTTTTCAGGGTTTTGAAAATTTTTAGGAAAAATTCGAGTTAGTTTGACACATATTTAGACTTTTAGAAGTTTGGAAGATAAATATCTTTTAAACTGATTCGAAATATTCCTAAAATTTTGAAAAATCTTTCAAAATGGAAAAAATTGCCCTTAAATCTTCCAGATATTTTCGAAATTTGTAGAACTATTTTGAAATTATAATAATATTTTGAAATATTTTGAAACTTTTTACAAATTTTCTTTAAAAATTAATTTTTCAAAATAAAAAGTAATTAAAAATTTTCCCAAGAATCTCAAGAATTTTTTTTATTTTCTTGAAACCTCTCAAACTTCTTAAAAAGCTCCGTAATTTTTGGCGAAATCTTCACAAATTTACATTTTGTTTAAAATCTTTGGAAATATTTTCAAACTAAAAATCGTTTTTTACCATTTTCAAAACATTTGAACCTTTTAAATATATTTTTAAATTCTTCCAAAATTTTTCTTTAAATTCTGAAAAATTAAAAAATTGCCTTCAAATTTTCTAGATTCTGTTTTGATAATTTTGGAAATCTTTTGGAACGTTAAAATTTTTTAAAAATATTATCTTAAAATAATTCTATCGAAATAAAAAATCAGTTCAAATTTTTATTATCGTGAAACCTTCTAAATTTTTTCTCAAATTTTGTATAAAATTTTGCAATCTTACTAATGGAAAGATTTTGCTTTAAAATATTTTCCATTCTTTTTTGAAACTTTATAAAATAATTTAAAATAATTTGAAATTTTTGTGAATTTTCTTTTTAAATTTATTTTCAAAATAAAAAATCAGTTTTTTCAAATTGTTTAAAATATTTTCAAATTAGCTTATCTTTTAAAGTAATTCGAATTTTTCCAAAATTCTTTTTAAAATTCTGAAAAATTACAAAAATTGCCCTAAAGTCTTCCAGAATCTGTTATGACGAATTTAGACATTTTTAGTAATCTTTTAAAATATTTTGTCATATTTTAAAATGTTTTTAAATATTCTCTTAAAATTATTTATTCAAAACAAAGAATCAGTTCAAATTGTCCGTGAATTTTAAGAAAATTTTTTTATTATCGTGAATCCTTTCAAAATCCTTAAGAAGCTGCAAATTTTTTCTCAAATATTCAAAAATGTACATTTTAAAAAAATTTTGAAATATTTTCAACTTTTAAAATAATTATGAATATTTTTAAAATTTCGAAATGTCATAAACTTACTCGCATTTTTTATAAATCTCTTAAAAATGTTCAAAATAAAAAATCAGTTTACATTCTTGAGAAAATTGATTTTTTTGACGCTTTCAGATATGTCGAAAAAGTATAATTTTGTTATTTTTCAGGATTTTGCAAAATTTTAGAAAAAATTCGACGCTGTTTAAAAGATATTTAAGAGTTTTAGAAATTTTGAAGATAAATATCTTTTAAACTGATTCAAACTTGAAAATTTTGAAAAATATTCGAAAATTAAAAAGAATGTTCTTAAACCTTTCAGATATTTTCGACATTTGTAGAAATCTTTTTAAATGTTTCTATACCTTTTTAAATTCTCTTTACAAATTGAATATAAAAATAAAAAGTCATAAACAATTTTCCAGGAATCTCTTTTTGAAATCTTGGAAAATTTACTTTTTGTTTTAAGTTTTTGGAAATATCTTCAAATTACAAATTTTTTTTTTCAATCATTTCCAAAACGTTTAAACGTTTTAAATATCTTTTAAAATTATTCGAATTTTTCTAAAATTTTTCTTAACATTCTAAAAAATTTTGTAAAAAATGTCTTCAAAACTTCCAGATTCTGTTAGGAAAATTTTAGACATCTTTTTAAATCTTTTCAAATGTTTTTAAATATTCTCTTAAAATTAATTTTTGAAGATAAAAAATCAGTTCAAATTATCCCACGATTTTTAAGAAATATTTTTAATTATCGCGAAACCTTTCAAAAAGCCTAAGAAGTTTAAAAATTTTTATTTCAAAATATTCAAAAATGTACGTTTTCTTCTAAATTTTTTGAAATGTTTTCAAGTTTAAAATTAATTTTGCATCTTTTTGAAACTTCTAAATGTCTCCTCAACTTGAACGAATTTTGTTATAAAACTTTGTAATATTGCTAATTGAAAAAGTTCGTTTTAAAATGACCAATATTATTTTTCGAAAATTTTAGAAATAATTTTTAATGTTTTGAAATCTTTGTCAATTTTTTCTTAAAATTAATTTTTTTTTTTTTTTTAATAAAGAATCAGTTTAAATTTTCCAATAATTTTTGTTATTATCTTAAAACCTTTTTAAAATCTTAAAGAGCTTCTTCACTTTTGAAATGTTCAGAAATCTACACATTACAATTTGTATATTGAAGTACGGAACAACTTTATTCCATTGATTATTATTATTGAATATATTTTTTAAATAACGTTAAATTTGTCATAAGCCTGAAGTTTGCAGACTTTTCATTCTAAACGGGAAAAAAGGAAAGATAGCTTCATCCAATCACAAAAACGAGTTTCCTTACAACAACATTTTTAAATTGTTTCGAGTTATTTCGAGAAATAATCGAAAATGGCGTCATGCGCTTTTTAATATAGGATAAAGACAGTCAGGCACTTACCAAGACGCCGTAAGCATTTAATTTAAACAAGTAACCAGTTTCTTTTGAATCATGTCATTGTCTGAATTTACCGCAGACCTGAGTAACAGGTGAGCCTTAAACTTTCCACGTGAAAGTTGAAACTTTCCTGCCGCACAAGCAATCCCTCACCTTAATCGAATTTTGCTTCTCGAATTCCAATCTTGGACTTCAAAGTGAGATATCGAAAGTTTAAAACATAGATTGCTTTCCGTATCTGCAAACATAACTTTTTAGCGCGGAAAAGAACCTTAATGATGTGAAAATTGCAGGGATAGTTTCGGAATTGCACGGTTGGGTGCAATAAAGGTATTTTTGCATTTTCAGGAGTCCCTTGATTGACAATTTGAAATTCCCGGTCTTTCCCTTAATCACAGAATAAGGTGATAAATAGTAATCGAAAATACATTGCTTTTCACGAGTATCATACCACTTGTTTATCGATGATTGCTTAAGGGTTGTTGTCAAAAAGTTGTAAAATTAAGGTCCAGGCCATTTTACCCATTTCCATAATTTGATAGATTTTTTTAATAATACTAGGATAGACTACTTATATTAAAGTATTTTTTAGTAAAGTTTTAAAATTTTAGTGACTTTCGATTATAAATAGGGGATTTAAATACAGCTCAAATTTCCACTTCATAACAAGTCCATAATGATTTATGCTTATAGGAATTATTTGTATTAAGTTGCAGAACCTAAAAATTATGATTGGAGATAAATATTTTATTTCCAAAGGTGCTTAATTATGCTTAGAATTCTGCCCCTGAAGTTTTGTGTCTACTCGTGAATACTTGTATTTTAAGATAGAACTAAAAAATATATACTTTTAGAAATAAATACAAATGAAATAAAAAATTTGGATTCTTGTTTGAGTTTCCACACAAGCACAAGAATATTAATTATTCGTAAAATTAACCAAATAAATGTGAATGATTAATAAAATGACAAGGAAATTAAAAATATGGATACACTACGGAACAGAGCGCAAAAAAAATTGACTATTTCTCAAGATTTTTACGTCCACTCTAAATATTTTTAAAACAATTTCGAAATTTGATATTCCACTCGGTCATACTCGGTACCTCTGCATGCGGTAACTTTTTTGTATTTTATGTGTTCATCTCGTTCAAACTATCAAAGCTCGTAGAAGTTTAATACAAAATTGATCAGAGGAAGAAATATTTACTGAAAGTTATCAATAATTATCTTCTTAAAATATCCTTGTACAGGTGCCCTTATTTATTTAAGAAGGAAGTGCTCCGCTTTAAATAAAAAACGACGTAATTTAGATTTTCCAATTTTTAACATAAAAGCTTTGAATGATGGTAATTTATTATATAATTTCCTAAAAATAGTTTGATGTGAAAATTAAATAAAAAACATTTTTTGTAACTACTTCAGTCAATATTCTTCACAAAATAAATTTACTTCGAATCCGCTTGTATTAACAGAACACGTAAATACACATAATTTTCGTTCTAAAATTTATCTACACTGCAAATGTGGTTCTTGATCTCTAAATAGGCTTTTTTGTTCTAGTTTGGTTGTGAAAGAATGGAAAAAAAATTTTAGTCGGCTTCTTAAAGAGCCTTTTTCACTATTATATGAATATATGAAAGTTAAAATTTAAATCAAATCTAATATATTAAACATTTCTCAATGTCCTTGCGATAACTTTGGAGGTAAATTTCTATAAAATTGCACTAACATATCACTATTACTGTGAAATTACTGTGAAATTTTCTTTATAAAATGTATTAAATGAGTCATCATAAGGTTTCGTATTGAAAGAATAAATTGAAATTTGCACTATTTTTGCAATATACCTTCTTGAATAATTGAGAAAAGGCCTTCATATTGACTTCTTTTATAGAAAATTTTGATAAATTTCAACCTATTTAAGAGAAAATTTTTTAACTCTCATATGATCAACATGAAAAAGACTTCAACAATCATCAAAAAACTTTTATGGTATCATATACCATTAAATTACCATTATATTTTTTTGTCGTCCCGCAATCAGAGTTTCCTATGATTCTTGACTAAACACTAAAAAGAAGGTAAAGTAGAAAAAAGTAGATTTTGCGATAGGAGAAAAAAGTTTCTAATCCTAAATAAAAATCACGTGTTTTCTCGATTTTCCAGTCCTCTAGACACTTTTTGATATATCGGAAGGTAAAAACATAGATTTCTTTCCGTATTTGGAAATAGAACTTTTCACCGCGCAAAAGAACCTTAATGATGTGCAAATTGTAGGGATAGTTTCAGAATTGAACGGTTGGATGCAATAAAAGAACAGAAACGATGTGTCTTCTAAAAATGCGAAAACACCGTCAATACACCCAAATGCTTAATTGCTTCCTTTCAATTGAAAATCTCCTCTAGCGAAAGTTATTAACATATTTTTCATTCAAATCGCCTAATGTTAATTAATTAATTTTTTTCCATGACGCACTTCGATAAATGTAATTGATTTTAATAATGAGTGAATTACCAGGCATTGAAATAAATATTTAATATACGTTACCCTCGATCTTCTGCACGTTATTAAATATTTGACTAGACAAAAGAGAAGATGTCCTTATTTTTTTAAATAAACTAGAAGTGTAAGTGAGTCAAGTAAGAAAGCGGACATTTATTTTGAAAAAAAAATTCTCCCAGTTTTGCGAGAGAAAATAATTTTAAAAAGAGCACATGTATATCACAGTAGAAAATATCACTGTTGGATCAGACAGCTCTCCTGTTGCGCGTGCCGTAAAATGAAACTAACACTGGTCCGACTCAAAGGGAGTCGCACCACTGACTGAGGTGCTCTCAGGCTCAGGTTCATATAGGAGCTTTTTCGAGCCTTCGGCGCTTTGGCGCCATCTTGGTTCACCGATAAAATTCTCAGCCTCAATGGCATCGACTTTCACCATGAGGCTCACCATAAGATTAATTAATCTTACCCGAGCGATCGAGCACATAAAATAAAACTGCGAGGTAGCTTATGTTATATCGAGTAAAAAAAATGTAATTTTGGCACTTACGTACACCACGTGTTTCAAAAATTCTTTTTCCATAATGCTTAATATTTAAAAAAATCCATCGAAAGAAGAATAAAATTAATTATTATCATTAATAATAATAATAATAATCTACAAATCTTCGCAGTTATTACATTCCGTTCACAGCATGAAGTTGGTGCGCAGATATGATTTTCTTTTTTTTATTCTTTATTCCTTTATATAATAAATGATATATAAAAATAATTAATGAAATAATATTTGACGTTTCAATTACTATTTTTCTTTAATTTTATTTTTCAGTTAATAAGTTTTTCATTCTTCTATGAAATAAAACACAGGAAATAAAGAAAAAGCCTTTATTCTTTTTGACTTCTCAAATAAGTTTCAGTAAAATTATTTGAATTTTCAAAATCTACTATATTTACAATTATTTTCATTCCAAGTACAAGTGGAGTCTTTAACTTTCTTAGTTTATTATATAAAAAAGTGAAAATGGAAAATTTTCAATTTCTTTCCTTAAAATTAGGATTTTTATATTTAGAGCAATAAAAATTCGCCAAATTCTTAAAAATCTCTGAGTTCCTTGAATTCTATGAAATCCCAGAAAATTCTGGATCATATACATTTTATCAATTATTTTAACGTTTTGAATTCCTGAAATTCTTTGAACTCTCTAAATAATGTAATCAATTTAATTAATTGAAAAACAAATAAATCCATAAAATGAATAATTAGATAATGAAACAATAAATCCATAAATCATTATATAAATAAATTAATTTCTTCAAAATCCCTGAAATTCGCTGAATTAACTGAAATTATTCAATTTCTTAAATAACCTGAATATTCGGAATTATCTGAAATTCTTTGAGTTTTCTAAATAATTTAATCAATGTAATTAATTACAAAACAAATTAATCCATAAAATGAATAAATCATACAATGAATAATTGAATAATGAATGACTCAATCCATAAATAATTAAATTAATTAATTTCTTCAAAATCTCTGAAATTCGCTGAATTCAATGAAATTATTCAATTTCTTGTATATCCTGAATATTCGGAATGATCTGAATTTCTTTGAATTCTCTTAAAAATTCAAAAATATTAATTAGTCAATTACAGAACAAATAAATTCATAATATGAATAAATCATAAAATGAATAATCAAATATTAAATCAATTAATCATTAAATAAATTAATTAATTAATTTGTCTGAAATCCCTGAAATTCGCTGAATTCATTGAAATTCTAGAATTTCTTGAATATTCTGAATGTTCGGAATTCTTCAAGTTCCTTGAACTCTCTAAATTTCTTGAATTCTCTAAATCTCCTGAATTCCCATAATTCCTTCGCTTCCTTTAATTCGATAAATTCCTTGAATTCGCTCAACGCTTTGTAATTTCTGAAATTCTCAGAATTCTATGCATTTCTCAAATGCTCTGAAATCTTTAAAATTCTCTGAATTCCCTGAAATCCTTGAATGTCTTGAATATACGAAAGTCTCTGAATTACAAGGCTTCTCTGAAATCCTTGAATATCCCTAATTCCTGAATTTCCTAGAATTATCCAAATCACTCAAATTCCCTGAATTCTCTGATTTGTCTGAACTCTTCCAATTCGTTTAATTTCACGAATATATTTAATGAGATTAATACTCGGAAATCCTTGAAATTCTCTGAATTCCCTGAAATCCTTGAATTTCTTGAATATACGAAAGTCTCTGAATTACAAGGTTTCTCTGAAATCCTTGAATATCCCTAATTCCTGAATTTCCTAGAATGATCCAAATCACTAAAATTCCCTGAATTCTCTGATTTGTCTGAACTCTTCCAATTCGTTTAATTTCACGAATATATTTAATGAGATTAATACTCGGAAATCCTTGAAATTCTCTGAATTACCTCAATTCCTTGGATATTTTGAATTCCCTGAATACCTTGAATACTCTGAATTTCTGAAAACCACCTGATTCCTTGATTTCTCAGAAATTCCTGAAATCCTTGAATATTCTGAATTTCCTGAATAATTTGAATGTATGCTTTGACATCTCTGAAATTTTCTAAATTCTCTGAAATATTCGATTATCTTGAAGTTCTTCAATATTTAGAATACTCTGAAATCCTTGAATATTCTAAATTCCTGAAATTCCGTAAATTCTCTGGATTTGCTAACGAAAGGCATGCTTCTGGTAGATAGATAAACGTTTATTTTTTAGCCTGCTGGCCTTAAAAAATTGACTTGCTTACACTTCCATTTTTTACAGAATTTTCTTACAACTAACCCTTAAAACTAACATCCTTCCACACCTTATATCTAACGCCGCTCGCTCTTATCGCATTGCCTTCCTCGCTTCGCCTCGCATCGCTCGCATGTCCCTACTTTCTTGCTTGCCTCGCATTACCAAACTCTGCCTCCGCGACTAATACCTAATACTTATCTACTATTTACAATATTTACAATTACTTATATTTACTTCCTCCTCTATTTACAATCTTGCCTTCTCCATTCCTCTGGCTCCTTCCTTCTCTTCTTCTCCATCTTACCCAATACTCCCTTCACCCATGCTACTGCCCTTTTGTCCCCCCTTTCATGCATCAATACCTCCATGCTTATCCCACTCCTTTCCACCTTCACGCACTCCTCCAACCAGTGCTCCACTCTTGCCTCCCCCTTCCCACATAGTTCACACATCCTCTTTTCCCTAGCGAGCCAGAACCTATTGAAACCCTCCATGCACCCACATCTCATCCTCGCTATAAGCTCCTGACTTCCTTTCTCTCCTTTCTCCCACAAATATTGCGCTCTCGCCCTTGGCATAATCCACACATAGTTCCCATTAAACCTTGTCTCTCTTATTCTCTCTTCCCCTGCTGTCTTCTCTCTCTCTCCATGCTGTTTTTCTTAACCAACTCATATACCTTCCTTCCTTCCTCATGCATCCTTCTCAATTCATCCATATGCAGTCCATTCGTTCTAAAATACCTTTCTCTTTCAACCTCCATCTTCCCACCCCCTCTCCTGTTCTCCTTCTCCCACCAACACTCCCTAACCAGCTTACTTCCCCCCTCTTCCAAAAATTTCTCCTCATATTTACACGCTCGACTCCCCGCTAGAATCCCTACACTCGTTCTCCCCGTCTCCCTCCTGACAATATAATTAGGCGTGTTCCTTGCCAACCCCAGTGTCCACTTTACATATCTCTCCTGTATCCTATTTACCTCTTCGCTTTCCTTCCACCCCCACACCTCTACTCCATACAATAGCACACTCATCACTAGTGAGTCAAACAATTTCATACTCCTTCCAAAATCATCTGCGAATAACTTCTTTCCCAACCCCCACACCTGCCTCATCACCACATTTGCCCTCCTCACTCTCTCTTTTATGTGACCATCCACTCCGCCATTCCTCCGAAACAAGAAGCCTAGGTACACAAACTCTTTCACCGCCTGCACCGCCTTTCCCTTCCACTTCCACTCCCCTTCCTTATCCCTTCCACCTCCTTTTCTGAAAACCATAACCTTGGACTTTTCCGCATTCAGTTCTAACCTGTTCTTATCCAGGTATCTTCTCAACCTCTTCATCATTTCCTTTAAGGTCTCCTCGCTTTTTGCCAACAACACTATGTCATCTGCATACGCTAGCAACCAAATTCTAACCCCTCCTATCCTGACTCCTCCTACCACTCCGGCTTCTGGTAAATGTAAAGGTCACAACCAATTACAGTAGAAGTCCGATAAGTTGCCGTCCGATAAGTGTACACTCCCCTTAAAACGTCATCACACGCACGGCACGCACACTAATTGGGGTTCTCCAAACTACGTGTGCTATTTTGCTTATGATTTGCGCATCATTCTCACGCATGCGCGCACCTAATATCGTGCTACTAGAGGGGGCATTCGATAAGTCCGCAATTCCTGGAATTTTCCGCTCCTACAGCCCCGAAATGAGAAACTTATCGGACTTCTACTGTACAAGAAACAATGCAGAAAAGAAAGCTAGATATCTTATGTGTTCCTGAAACTGGGAAATGGGGTGTTAGAGAACGGACTCGAAGTATGGTCAAGAGTAGATAGCGAATCACATGGCTGTCAAGGAGTCGGTCTGATCATGAATGAGAGAGCAACACAGCATGTTAAGGGGCATGGATTTATATCTTCCAGATTGTTGTGGGTTAGAATGAAAGTGGGAATCATAAGACTATTAATCATAGCGTGTTACGCCACAGTTGATGGTGAAATAAGTAAGGTAAAAGACGCCTTCTGGGACAAATTGAATGATACTATAGGCACTTGCGATTATGGGGGAAAAATCATTTTAGTAGGAGATATAAATGGATGGGCTCGTGTCTAACGCGAAGGTACTGAAAGGGTGCTCGGTAATTTGGGATATCTAAAAGCAAATGGTAATGGAGACAGATTGGTTATCTTATGTTCAAAAAATGGCTTTTTTATTACAAATTCTTGGTTGATGCATGAAATGATCCACTTGCACATCTGGAGAAGAAGCGTTAGCCACAGTATCGACTTTGTTGTCGCAGATGAAAGGCTGAGAGAGCTAGTAAGAAATACAAGGGTTATGAGAGGTTCTAAATGTGACACGGATCATTACCTCTTATTTAAAAAAATTAATTTAGGTCAAGGATGGAGAAGAGAGATAACCAAAAAAGACGAAAGAGAAGCAAGTCAAGACAGAGAATTTACAGAAACAAGGAAAACGAATAGAACTTTCAGACAATATAAATGAACGCCTAGAATGAAGAACTTGGGAGACGCTAATTCATAATGAAGATATAGAGGGTGCATGTAAAACGTTCCGGGAAATCACTGTTAGGAGTTCAATTGACAAATCATAGGAAAAAGTTTAAGCGTAAACAAGAAAGTTTTCTGCGCATTTTGTTGATCTAGAAAAAGCTTTTGATAAGGTAAGAAGTAAGAAGTAATAATAAGAAGTAAGCTTTGAAAAGTCTTGGTGTTGAACAAGGATGCGTAATGTCCCCTCGGCTGTTTATTATATTCATGGGCATGAATGACCCTCCTCGACGAAGAAGGTATCGATCTCCGGACAGTGAAGGAGCGTGGGTTAGCGTTTGCAGATGATAAGGATGTTATGGCAGAGTCAATCGGAGACTTGCAAATAATGTTAAGCAGACTGAATACTAGCATGAAGAACAAGAATTTACAGAAACGAGAAAAACGAATAGAACTTGCAGACAATATAAATGAACGCCTTGATAGAACAACTTGGGAGACGCTAATTCACAATAAAGATATAGAGGGTGCATGTAAAACGTTCCGGGAAATCCCTGTTAGGAGTTCAATTGACAAATCGTAGGAAAAAGTTTGAGCGTAAACAAGAAAGTTTTCTGCGCTTTTTGTTGATCTAGAAAAAGCTTTTGATAAGGTGGATAGAAGTGAGCTTTGAAAAGTCTTGGTGTTGAACAAGGATGCATAATGTCCCCTTGGCTGTTTATTATATTCATGGACATGAATGGCCCACCTCGACGAAGAAGGTAGGGATCTCCGGACAGTGAAGGAGCGTGGGTTAGCGTTTGCAGATGATAAGGTTATTATGGCAGAGTCAATCGGAGGCTTGCAAAGAATGTTAAGCAGACTGAATACTAGCATGAAGAACAAGGACCTTGAAATTAACGCTGCAACACAGTCCGTGGATAGTGTGGTAATAAAACCAGGCTTTGCCCAATATGTCAAAGTAGGCATACTGCTCATATCAGATCACTTGATTGCATTTAAAAAATGCGTTCGTGACTAATGATATATACCGGGACAGCCCCGTGCAGACTATTAAAAAAAATCCCACTTTAAAAAAAATTCCTTCGACATATTGGGCTATAACCATCTTAAGCCTGAGAAAAAATGAGATAATCATATTCCTATTGGTTTGGTTTCAATTTCAAACGTGAAAAATTGTCTGGATTTTTCAATTCTTTAACATGGTAGAATATAATGTTGAAAGACTTGATAGTTACAGAAGTTTCAGTTCAAAAGATTTGGAATTAAATAATTTTTAAATTAAATCCCTCCAGAATAAATATAAAAACAATGCAAAATTGAGAATATAATTTGGGCAAATTCAAGCCTTAAATATGAGAAGATTTTGGAACTGGGCGTTAAACATTGAATTATTTTTATTTGAAAATTTTCCAAAATATTGAACATTTCAAACACAACTTAAAAAAATAATTTCGAATTGAAAGGATTAAAATCGTGCAATTTCAAAACTTGGAAAAATGAAATTATCGGAAATTGATACCTCATTTATTGAATAATTTCTTTCATTCTGAATAATTAAAATTTCTGAGCTCTGAATTTTATTATCAAACGCTGAATTTCCAATTTTGTCCTTTAATAAGTTTTAATTTTGCAATTGAATTTATCGAATTTAGCAAAGTATAATCAATACTTTCAAGATGTTTAATTTTTAATTATTGAAATTTACTTGAAATAATTGAGATTTGTAAAGATTTGAGTATAAAATATTTCAATATCACGATTCTTGGTAATTCGAAATTTTATCAGTTTTGAATGAATTGCGAATTCGTTTAATTTTCAATGTTCCGTAGGAGAATTTTTTTCATTTCTAATGTTTGCCATTTAAAATTACTTCATTTTAAACGTTTTCTTTTTCTTGAAATAATTTGATTTTAAAGGTTTATATTTAAACCTTTTCTCATTTTGAACATTGAAGACGACGGTGAATTTATTTTTTATCTTGGAATAATTTGTCTAATAAATGTTAATATTAAGTAATAATTTTGATATGTAATAATAATTTAAAATCCCCGAATATTAGAAGCTATGACTTTGAATTGGAAATAATACAATTTCAATTTATTTAAATTTAAAATGATCTAATTGTCAAAATTGTGCTATGAAAATTGTCCAATTTTCGAAATTTTAATCTGAAATTTTTCAATTTTAAGAGGTTCTGATTTTAAATGTTTCAATTTCAAAAACACTTAAAATATCAATTTTAAAGACTTTTATTCAAAACTTATACTAATTTAATTCTATTTGTCCATTCGAAAGATTGTCCTTTTTCAAAATTTTACCTGATCTAAAACTGTTTGATTTGGAACGTTTTCAATTCAAAATTGTTTAATATATTTTTTTAATTTGAAATGCTTCCGATCAGAAATTATTAATTGCTGTTTTAAACTTTTTTTATCCTCATACTCAATAATTTGATTAATAATGGATTTTTAAATTGTTCATATTTTTAATATTATGAAATAAAAATCCAGAAACTCGAACGCGCGCCTCGGGCGCGTGCATTTAGTGCTAGTAACAATAATAATAATAAATCGCAATTCGCAGAAGCGAATCGCCTAGAAGCACCAAAAAATATATAAAAATATTCTAAATACACATACGAGAAAAGTAAATCTGCCATGAAGGACGAAATGTGAAGGAAAAAGTCGCTACTGGGTATAGGGTTGATTTTATATCTTGAAAAGGTTCCTTGCAACTCTGGTTGGCTTTTATTAAATTAAACTTATTTAAAAAAAAAAAATTTTGATGATTTGCTGATGATTAGGACTGAATAAAAATGGCATATTTTGTCTGAAATTAAAGCTAAAACAGGAAAATCCAAACAGCTTTTGTTAAGTAAACAATTTCATCCTAAAAATTATAGGCATTTTTAATTATAACACTTATGATATAAATGCAATATTGTGTGCTATAATCGCAGAGTTGACTTTCAAATCTTTATTTTGACGAAATATTTACAAGTTCAAAACATTTCTGATCGAGAATAAATTCCCTGCATCTTAAACAAGTGATTAGACTATCGAGCGGCCCGGAAAAGCTGGCGAAGCCTGGGTAAACAGGTTGGTATTTGTATTTCCATAAAAATGAATTTGCTGAAGTTTACAATTTTATTGCAGCATTAAAGTGAAATTTTCAACTTATTGTCATCTTTTATAGTAGTTCCATTAATTAACATTTTCTAGCCATATTTTAGAATTTATTCGAGACGCGTGGCACAGAATTAAATATTTTATTTATTTATTCAAGAATCACATAAACAGAGATATTTTATTTTATATAAGGTTTATAGATTCCTGAGTATTTTTATAATAATGACCTCATTTTATTTTATAAAAAATCGATTCACAATGGGTAAAATATGAAATTATTGAAGAGTTCAGATATTCTAATAGCCTGATAATAATTATATACTATTCGTAAAGTATCTTTCAAAAATGTATATTGATATTAATTTATCAACAATTCACTTGACACTTAAAATTATATAAACTGTTATCTAAGATGCAATTTTAATAATCAGAAATTACGATGAGCAAAACCAAATAAAATTAATGACTGCTCAATTATTAAGAAAATCTGGAGAAAATTAAAAACAATTAGCTTTTATATAAAGACTTAATTGTTAAAAGAAAAAGAAAAAGAAATTAGCAGGAAAACTGTTGAAAACTTCGTACGTAAAATCCATGAAATATTCCTACCATCCATCACGTTTAACAATTGACAACGAGCATATCTAATATAACAATAGTTAGATGACATCTTTGCTGGTTTTACGAAAGATATAATTTTTAATTGACCCAAGTATCAAACTTGTGGAAAAGATTTTTTTAATTGGCATTTGTATCAATAATATTTATTTTTGTTCTACAATTCATTTTTTTTTATTAAGAAAAAAAAAATTAGGTTTCCTTGATATGTTTCTTTCCGGAATGACTCAACGGACTCTTCAGTAAGGCAATGTGAATCAGTCCTGCCCTGGACATGATATTTTATAATTTAATTGACCTACATTCCATTATAATGCATATTTTCGACACAAAAATTATGTTTGTTTATAAATTTGGTAAATTTTCCAGTTAATGTTATGAGACATTCCAGCCAAGGATAGGGGCTGAAACTTATTTTAATTGACATAAATTTTAATCTTGTTTTTAATTTCACAAAAAATTAAGGTTGTTCCGGCCATGGATAGGAGACAAAACTTAAATTAAAAAATCAAAAAATATTAAATTGATAAAAAATTATTGTTTTTATCATCAAATGATGAGGGAACCAAAAAAGAATTTTCGACTTAGCCTCAGTGATTTTCTTCTATTTACGTCTTATATCCCATTCTTCTGTCAGGCCTCACAGTCCCTATGGGATAAAATATAGGGACCAAAAGGGTACTTTTCTTCACGCTCATAGGGTTTTTTTTCGCGCTCAAAGGGTAAAAAATGCAGCATAAATTTATAAGACTTCAAAACAGTTCAAGTTGAATTCCAACGAATTCGAATCAATTAGAAACAATTTTTAAAGTAAAAAAATTCCATTGATTTCCCTTAAATTGGAATGAATTTACAGAAATTTAAGATAAACGAGAAGAATTCGATGAAATTCATAAAAATTCAAGGTGAATTGAAAAAAAATTTCATGAATTGAAAAAAAATTTTAAATATGAAGAAACTTTTATGAATTCAGTAACTTTGAAATGAGCTTAGAAAAATTCAAGGGAATTCAAAAGACTTTTATGAAATGCCTAAGAATTCAAGGTGAGGTTGAAAGACTTCAGGATCAATTAAATAAAAACTTTTGAAAATTAAAAAAAAAACATCCATTGAATTAAGTATAATTGAGTAAATTTAGAATAATTCAAGTAAAGTTAAAAAATTCAAGGGAATCCCAAATAATTTAAAAGAATTCAGGGTGAATTTAAAAAAATAATTTTAAATCTCTTCAAATCTTTGAAACCCTACTTATTTCTAACTGAAAGAAATGACTAATGACTACAAAACAATTCAAAAAAATTCAAATGAATTGACAAAAATGTAAACATATGAAAAAAATTCAAAAATATGAAACAATTTATTGAATTGAGTAAGTTTGAAATTAATTTTAGAAAAAATTAAAGAGAATTCAAAAGAATTTGATGGAATTTCTAAAAATTTAAGGTGAGTTTCAATGACTTCAAGTTGAATTAAACAAAAACTTTTGAAAAATCCATTCACCTGAGTAAAATTGAGTGCATCTAGAAGAATTCAAAAGGATTTAAAAGAATTCAGGATAAATTAATATGAATTCAGGGCTGAATCGAAATGAATTGCAAAAAATATTGGAAAATCTCTTAAGATCTTTGAAACCCTTACTTCTTGTGAATAAATTCTTTGAAATCTATTAAAATATTAAAATCCCTCAAAATCTCTTGAAATTATTAAAACCCTTGGAAATCCCTTGAAATTGTTTAAATTTCTTGAAAATGCCTTGGAATCTTTTTAAATGCCTTAAAATATTTCAAAGTCTTTGAAATCCCTTCAAACTATTGAAATAAATAAAAAATTTCTGGGAATCGTTAAAATTTCCTAAAATATTTCCAATCCTTTAAATCTTTTGAAATCCCTTGAAACTTTTTGAAGCTCTTGAAAATGCATGGGAATCTTTTAATTAATATACCATTAAGCCATTTCCCTTTCGGCGAGCCTCAAGGGGTAAGCGTGACACTACCCGATTCGGGTAGTGTTTCTAGGTGGATAGTTTCTTGTAGTAAATAACTACAAGTGTGGGCTCACCACACCCACCACCGCCAACAGCAACGCAGTAGTATCAGACGGTCACCCATCCAAATACTAACCGCGCCCAACACTGCTTAACTTCAGTGATCTAACGGGAACTGGTGTTTCCAGCGTGGTATGGCCGTTGCCAAATTAATAATTTATTTATAATCTTTTAAAATACCTTGAAATATTTCATAGTCTTTAAAATCTCTTCAAACTATTGAAATAAAGAAAAAATTCTGGAAATCGTTAAAATTTCCTCAAATATTTCCAATCCTTTGAATCTTTTGAAATCCACTGAAACTTTTTAAAGCTCTTGAAAATGCATGGGAATCTTTTAAAATACCCTAAAACATTTCAAATCCTTTGAAATTCTATTAAATTACTGAAATAAATTAACAATTTCTTTTTTATCTTTTAAAATAACCTAGTTTTCTAATGCCTTAAAATCTTTTGAAATGCCTTTAAATTTTTGAAAGATCTAGAAAATGCCATGGAATTTGAAAAGTACCTTAAAATATTTCAAATCCTTTGGTCATTTTATGAATTAATCTGCAGAACCAATTATATAAAATCTTTTAAAACATCAAAAAAATCTGTTTAATTATGTAACATTGAGTAAATTTATAAGAATTCAAATGAATTAAAGAATTCGAATAAATTAAAAAATTCAAAAGAACTTCAAAGAATTCAGGATAAAGTAATAAGAATTCAGGGTGAGATCCAAAAAATCTTTGTAAATCTCTTCCTTCTTCCAAGTACTAACCGCGTCCAACGCTGCTTAACTTCAGTGATCTGACGAGAACTGGGTTTTTCAGCGTGGTATGGCCGTTGGCTATATATAGAATAATAATAATAATAATAATATATAAAGAATAAATTCTTTAAAATCCACTAAAATGTTATCAAATCTCTTAAAATTATGCAGATAAATTGAAAATTCCTTGGAATCTTTTAAGATTTCATAAAATATTTCCAATCCTTTGGAATCCTACAAAATACCTCACTTCCCGTTAACAAATTTTTTATCCACTAGAAGATTATCAAATCCCTGTGAAATTCTATGATGTTTTCTGAAATCCTGGAAAATGTATTAAAATACATTGAGTTTTAAAATCCCTTAAAATTATTGAAATCCTCGGAAATCTTATAAGATAACGTGAAATCGTTTAAAATATCTTACGACCTTATGAATTCTTTATCTTAAAATATGTCAAACACTTCGAAATTCCTTCAAATTAATTAATAATTCCTTGGATTCTCTTAAAATTCCCTAAAATATTTCAAATTCTTTGAAATCCCACTAAACTACTAAGAACAATTGAAAATTACTTGAAATCTTTTAAAATAACCTAAAATGACCTAAAATATTTGAAATCCTTTAAAATCTTTTGAAATCCCTTGAAATTCTTTAAAGCTCTCGAAAATTCCAATTAATAAAAAATTCCTCGAAATGTTTTAAAATTCCCTAAAATATTTCAAATTGAAAGCTCTTGAAAATGCCTTAGAAGTTTTAAAAATACCCTAAAATCTAAAAAATCCCTTCAAATTATTGAAATCTATTACAAATTTCTCGGAATCTTTAAAAATAATCTGAAATATATCAAAAGAATTCAAGTGAAATTCAGTGACTAATGTGATCTATTCATTTAAAAAAGTGAATAAAAAATGATTTGAGAAAAAAGTGACCAATAGGGACTCTGTGCGGCAGCCCTGATTATTTTTTCACAGTTACTTCTTACAGGAATTCCCTGATTTTTGCTATTTTTTTCAAAATGCACTTGGAAGCTTTGATCTTATTATAAATTACTTTTAAGTTCCATTAAGGGGCTGCAAATAGGGTACCATAGGGACAAAATCTTGAAAATAGGGTAATTTAGGGACCTTAACTGAATATAGGGTACAATAGGGGATATAGGGACCAGTCTGTGAGGCCTGTTCTATCTCTATATGTTATTCTGGTTACACCGCGCGAATATACTGACTCAATTTAAAAAAAAATTTATTTAAACCTCCGTTAGACGCAACCCTAAAACTTCCTAGTTTAGACGCAATGTGCCTGACAGGCCACCTGTATTCATTCGAGAAGCACATCAGAAATAATTGTTATAGAAAGTTATCTTAAGGTTTTTGGGGTCGCTGATTACGATTCTGATGTTGAAATTGCAAAATTAAAAATGGTGGATCCAATATGGCGACTATTGAAAGGCAGAATCGCAGAATTACCGATTTTTTTTCAACTCGTCTGAAACTTGATGTACGGGGGTTTTTGGTTTCGCTCATTACGATTTTGACGTTAGAATGGCAAAACTTAAAATAGTGGATCCAATATGGCGACTATTGAAAGACAGAATCACCGAATTCGTGTTTTTTTAATTGCACCTCTTGTTATGAATTTCCCCTTCGGAATAAATAATACTTTATTAGTGACTCAAAAAAGCTTCGTATACTGATTTTCGTTGGAATGAGATAAGTTTTTGAAAATACTGTCAACCATATTGCATCCGCCATTATGTTTTTTGTAAAAATGACGACAAATGTATTATCATCGACTCATGGGACTCCAGTGTGATGATTGTCATCGAAATCGAAAAAGCTGTTCATACACGTGTCCGCCATATTGCAACAGCCATTTTTTTTTGTGGAATTGGCATCAAATTCCTTATTTGCACCCCAAAAACCCCTGACAGTAAAATTTCAAGTTTCAATTATGAAAGCTTCTCTTTTTGTTAATTTGTTGGCCACTTCGTCCGTTCGGGTGCAGGGAACCTGGCATGTTTGAAGGATCGCAGTAACATTTTACCTAGTCTGCTATAAAACTTATCAAAGGTTTTCGAAAAAGCTTATATTGATTAACGAATACTAAGAAGGTCAAGCCCCTGTGCGCTCTGTAGTACGAGAGATGAACGAAAACAGCTTGAGGTGGCCTGTCAGGCCGGTTGCGTCTAACGGAGGGTTAAATAAATTTTAAGAAAACAGATTTTGAATTAAGAATGAGGAGAATATTTTATTTTGTTATTCAAGAAGGAATCTATTGGTCTGAAATCGCTGCGAAACTGACGCGTTTTTCTGAATTTCACAGTTTCAGTACAACGAAACTTTGAATTTTGAAGAGAGGTCATAGTTTGGTTTGTTTATTTGGAACTAGTTATTGTTTTTATGTGTTACGAACAGTAATAGTTCATAAGTTAATTTGTGAACTGACGAATGAAATTATCTAAATTCAAGTTGCCGCCCTAAATCGAGAGTTCCTAAAAGCTTCGATTCCTCGAGAAATAAGACAAATTGTTTAAGACGGTTTCACATATCAATGTTAAATTACCCTCATTGTAATAAAACTATGAAGAAGTTTTTTTGTTTAAAAAAAGAGAAGAAAAAATATTTATATTCAAAACAATAACTGGTTTAAAATAAACAAAAAACAAGTTTGGAATTATTATAAGAAATTTATTAATTCTGTTTCAATTTCTGATATTGAGAGTGATTAAAAGCTTCTATTTTTAAGAAATAATACAAGCAGTTTATGACTGCTGCACAAAAATTAAATTTAATAAGAGTTTTTTTATCCAAGAAGGTGAAAAAAAAAGTTTTTTTATTTGTTTCTTACAAACAATAACTAGTTTCAAACAAACAAACAAACAAAAAATATTTTGAATCTATCAACTGGTTTTTAAAACAAGGGGGAAGAAAAAGTAATAGAATTTTTTCAGCATGTGGCCTCTAGGTACAAGTTCATTCAGTGCGACTGAGGCTAAGTCGAAAATTCTTTCTTGGTTCACTAATTATTTTATTATTATACCATTAAGCCATTTCCCTTTCGGGGTAGGCGTGACTTGCTCGGTTGGAAAGTAGTGGTGTATATATGGGTATATAGGTATCTGGAATTCTCGTGTTATTTATTTAAATGACACGTTTATTCCGCAACACTGCTCCGACCCAGGTTGCTGATCAATCTCTCTAGCGATCACCCCAAGTGAAGAGCCTCACAAAATTGTTATGTATGGTTCCCCACTTGGGCCCATTAGTTTCCAAGGTATTTGTCGCTATTTGTCGCCACACTTTTCTGTCCTGGCATACTACTCTAGCTTCCTTCACGTCCATGCATTTTTTCATGCAAGCTCTCGTGTTTCTATGGCTTCTTATGTCTCTTCGGATTAATGTCTCATTCGCAGATTCTAATTTCTAACCATTCTTTCGGCGGTCTACATCTGGGCATTCTACCATTTACTTTGCCTTTATACACTTGTTTGGTCCGTCGTTCATCTTTCATTCTTTGAAGATGTCCGAACCATCTTAACTGATTTCTTTCCCATGTGTCAACTATTGTCTCTTTTGCACCACATTCTTTGAGGAATGCCTCGTTTCGGACTTTGTCCATCAGTGTTTTCCCGCATATTATGCGCAGAGGTTTCATGCCGATCGCGTTAATTTTACTCCTGTCCTTTTCTTGACAGGTCCATGTCTCGCTACCGTATAGTACAGTCGGTACGAATATAGAATTATGTATGGCCATTTTAGCTTTTTTTGATATGTTTTTATTGGTGAGAATGGACCCTGCTCTACCGATAACCTGTTTACCTTTATTTATACGCCTATCTAACTCCCCATCTATTTTTCCGTCGCTAGTGAATAGACTACCTAGATATACGTACTGGTCAACTTGTTCTAATCTCTCATCATTTAGGAGAATGTTGCACATTGTTTTCTCACTTTTTCCCTCAAACACCATGATTTTTGTTTTATCTACTTTAATTTTGAGTCCCATGTCCTTCATGCTTGTATTAAGTTTATTCAACATTCTTTGCAAGTCCTCGACTGATTCTGCCATAACAATCTTGTCATCTGCGAAAGCTAACCCACGTACCTTGACTGTTTGGAGATCTACACCTTCTTCGTCGAAGAGTGCAGTTCTTAGACACTTATCCATGAATATGATAAATAGCCACGAGGACATAACGCATCCTTGTTTCACGCCTAGAATAATATGGAACAAGTCACTCAGTTTCCCATTTACCCTTACGCTCGCTTTACTACCTTTATATATTGTTTTTATTGCTTGCAGGAGCCCTCCATTTACTCCGTACTCTTTAAGGACTTCCCAAAGTTTACTTCTATTTACCTCGTCAAATGCTTTTTCTAGGTCAATAAATGCACAGAAAACTTTCTTTCCTACTCTCAAGTTTTTCTCTGTGATCTGTCTTAGGCTAAATATCTGATCTGTGCATGATCTTCCTGGCATAAAACCACTTTGGACTTCCCATATCTTTTCTTCTGTGATTTACATTACCCTACAAATAAGTATTTTTGAGTATATTTTACTTACGGTACTTAGTAGACTGATACCTCTGTAATTGCTGCAGTTGCTTTTGTCTCCCTTTCTTTTGTATATTGGTACGATAATCGCTTTTCTCCAATCGTCTGTGACTTCTCCCGTCTCGATACATAAATTTATCAATTCGCACAACCTGTGAGGTATGTATTCGCCACCGTATTTGAGCATTTCAGCGATAATACTGTCTACACCAGCAGCCTTACCGTTTTTCAAGTTCTTTATTATGTCTTTGACCTCAGGGACACATACCTTCTCAATTGGCGTTTCAAATGTATTACATATGTTCTATGTCGCAGTTTTGTGGTCCTATATCTTCACCTCCTAATAGTTCTTTAAAAGAGTTTTTTAAAGCGTCTACTATCCCGTCGATATCATATAGCATTTCACCTTTGCTGTTTCTCATGCTGGCAAACTCTGTACTTTTACTTTCCTTCAACTGTTTATATAATAGTTTCATAATTCCTTCAAAGCTGTTTTGTATTTTCCTCTCTTCTTCTGTTCTGATTTTCTCTTTACTCTCTTTGACTAGTCGTTTAATTTTCCTCTTTTTGTGTCTGTAATCATTTTCAAGTCTATGTCTCTCCTCATCGCTAAGACCTGTAATGTGCAACTTTCTTTCGTGCGCTTCTTTCTTTTCTTTTTGGGCTGCCTCAATTTCATCATTCCACCATGCATCACCAGATTTTCTTCCTACAACCGCCGTGCCACATACTTCGGTCGCAGTTTCAACGATGATATCCCGTAGTAAAGTCCACATGCCCTCTATATCTTTATTGTTTGATAGCCCCTTCCAAACTGTCTCATCTATACGTTCGTTTAACCTATGATGAAAATAATAATAATTTTTCATCAATTTATTAATTTTTGATCTTTTAATTTATGTTTTGGCCCCTATCCCTGGCCGGAACAGCATTAATTTTTGTGAAATTTAAAATAAAATAAAAATGTATATCAGTCAAATTAACTTTCAGCCCCTACATCCGTAGCTGAAATGTTCAATAATATCAAATGCAAAATTTACAAAGATAAGATTTTTTTGAAAACATATGAAGGAATAATTATTTTCATTTATGTATTTTTTAATTTATTGCAGAACAAAAATGATTAATATGGGCCTTAATGCCAATTAAAAAATCTTCTTTACAATTAATATAACAATATTGGATGCTCAAAGCGAATTGAAAATAAGTTGTTTTTTTTTGCATTTTTCTCTACAGCAGTGAAACCTGGTAGAGATTTAGTTATGAAGTCAACTTTATTTCATAATTTCAAATAAACAGTGAATATTTCCTTTGATTCCTTGAACTTTATTCTCTGAATATGCATCAATGAATTATATGCACAGAATGGTGTAAATGGATACAAAGTACAAGCATGACAGTGCAGGTATTTAAATATCTAGAGGATATTCTATTGAATACACGTCAGATATAAATGACGGGTTCCTTTCAATAACCTCTACGAAACTGGAAACTGATTGATCACATTTGAATGATCGAAAAACGATGTATTGAAATTTCTGAAAGTTACAGAAAAACGAAGTTTTCATTATATTCATTATTACAGTATAATTCTGAATTTATTTTTCTCATAATTCATATGGTAATGTATCAAAAATAATTCAAAGTATTAAAATATTAGACATAACAGTCCAAAATGTTCTCAAAACAGAATTAATAGGGTGATTTTCATAAAATAGGGGAATAATACGGGGGAATAATAAAAATAAATATTTTTAGCAACACAAAATCAATTTTTACCAAACAGTTGCATTAACAACCAAATAGTTGAAATTCCACTCAAAAGATACAACATTTTTTTTAAATAGTTGAACTTTTAACCAAATAGTTAAATTTTCAAAATAAAGAGACGAATTTTCTGCCTGACGTTTGAATTTTCAACAATATTTATTTTTAATCAAGTAAGATGAATTTTCAAGCAAGAAAGGTGACCATAGAGGATAAATTTTAAATCCAAAAAGACAAATTTTTAACAAAACAGTAGAATTTTCGACCGAAAAAAATGATGTTAAGAAAAAAGGTTGAATTTTGAACCAAATAGTGAAATTTGTGAAATACAACGATGAGTTTCTAACCAAGAAATTTAGTTTTCTACCAAAAAACGATATGAAAAAAATTTTCAACCAGTTGAATTCAACGAAAAAAGACGAATTTTGAAGAAAATAGTTAAATTCTCAAACCGAATATATAACTTTTTAACAAAGACAATCAATTTTCTACATAAAATAAAGAATTTTCAAAAAAAGATTCTTAAAGCTAATAAGTAGAATGTTTTTGAAAACAGTTAGCTTTTAAACATTAAAAGATTAATTTCCAACAAGAAAGTTAATTTGCAACAAAATACATGAATTTGCTACCAAATCAATCTATAATATATTATCAAGGATATATTTTAAATCAAAAATGGAATAGTTAAATTTTCAGATAAAATAAAATTAATTTTTAACAAAGGAAAACACATTGCCAATAAAAAAGCGTAATTTTGAGCCAAATATGTGAATCCTGCAAAAATATCAATGGAAAAAATATTTTAAAAATCTTAACCAAATAGTAAAATTTTGAACGAAAAAGATGATTTTTCATCAAGAAGATTAATGTTCTACTATAAAAAATGAATTTTCAACAAAATATATGAAGTTACAATAAAATACATCAAGTTTCAGCAAAATTGTTAAACTTTGAAGCCAAAAAGACCAATTATCTACAAAAACTTGAATTTCCAAACCAAAAATATATTTTTTCAACAAAGAAGTTACTTAGTTAAATTTTCAAATAGTGGCACAATGAGCTTAATAGCCTAAGCGCCAGGAGGTCCCCTATCGGAATAGGGGTCATCATAAAAAAAAAGATAATATAATAATATGATAACCTTTTTTTGCCTATATAAACTGAACTACATTTTTAAATGAAAGCAGTTGAGTTTTTAACCAAAGAGTTTAACAAAAATTAATTTTCAAACAAAAAGTTAAATTTCAACCAAATAGTTTAATTTTCCACTAAATTGATGTTTACAACAAAATAGTTGAAGTATCAACTAAAATAATGAATCTTCAATTAACAAAAAAATGAAATTTTCACAAATTAGTTTAATTTTAAACGAAGTATCTGATTTAAAAAAAAATAGTTCTCTACAAAGCATGTAATATTTGACATTGAGCCAAAATTGATTTTAATTGGAATAAAAAAAGTTGAATTCAATCAGAAAAGGCGATTTTTCAACAAAACACTGAATTCTTAACCAAACCAGATTAATTAACACTCGAAAAGTTGTGTTTTTAATCAAAAAGTATGTATTTTCAACAAAGAAGATGAATTTTCTATCAAAAAGGCGAATTTCAAACAAAATATATGCATTTTCAACCTCACAGTTGAATTTTCAACTAGAAAATATTAAATTCAACCAAAAATGGAACAGTTACATTTTCTGTTAAAAAAAATTATTTTACAACCCAAGAAAACTGAATTTTTAACCAAAGAAATGAATTTTCAACAAAAAAAAAATTTAACAGAGTAGTTAAACTTTCAACCAATTAGTTACATTTTTTACCAAAAAAGATGAGGTTCTCGCACAGTAGTTGCATTTTTAACAAAATAATTGAATTTTTAACCAAATAGTAGAATTTTTAACCAAATAGTAGAATTTTTAAATTCAGTTCGCATTTAGTTGCGGATAAACGAGAAAAGGGGGAAGTTTCTTGAAATCAGAGGAAAAAAGAATTCTTCAGAAGAATAGAAAAGAGGGAAATAGGGGAAAGAGTGTGAATATTGAAATATGAAAGTCATTTTCAAACTTATTAAGTTATTATTGAACAGGGCCATCTTTCGCAAAATTCGCTAACTTTATTCAAATTTATCATCAGAAAACGTACTAAATTTTATCTAAATTCGTAAAGTCGCTGACATTGCCCCGCCCCCCCCCCCTCCCTAACTTCCTCAAATTGGTAACGAGGTTTATGGTGAGGATCCTAAGAGAATACGTAGCAAAATGCTGAGGTCCGAAAAATTGCATATCGAAACCACTATTTTAATGTAGATAAATTAATTGAAAATTGACAATGAAAAATACTGAGACAAATAAATTTACCTTATTTTAAAATATTTTCTACATAGTTTTTAACAAATCACACTAAAAAAATTAATTAAGAATATTGTAAACCTATATTTGACATTAAGAAACCTTGAAAACAAATCCAATATGGCGAACAAAAAATTCAAAAATAAGTCCTATGGCTTTAAAATGAGTTGTCGAAATGTTTTGGGTCGCCTTTACGAATCTGAAGTTAAACTTCAAAATGGCGGATCCAATATGGCGGCAAGAAAATTAAAAACTTGACAAAATGGGTCCTCAGAGGTTTTTTGGGTCGCTGATTACGAATTTAGAGTCAAAATTTTTCCATTTATAACATTCAAAATGGCAGATCCAGTATGGCAGACAAATTATTTCAAAATATGTACTGTGGCTTAAAAATAGGTTTTCGGATTTTTTTCTGTCGCTGATTATGAATATAAAGTCAAAATTAAAAACGGAGGCTCCAATATGGCAGCAAAACGATTAAAAAATTGGTCTCGTGGCTTTAAAATCGGGCACCAGTAGTTTTTTGGATCGCTGATTACGAAACTGAAGCCCAAATTCCGAATTCCAATTTTGAAAATTAGTATTGTATCCGCCATTTGAATTTTGAAGTCACGAGATCAATTTTTTAATTTCTTGGCCGCCACATTAGATCCGAAATTTTGAATTTTGGAATTCACACTTCAGATTCGTAATCAGCATACTCAAAAACCTTCCAAAAGCTTCAAAAAATTCGTATATGTAAGGAAAAATGTATGCTTCAAAGGGTTAAAGGCTTAAAGTCAATACTTCATAGGATATGGAACAGATTTTGAAATGAAAAGTAAAGTCAATAAAGTGGAATTAAAAAAATGTATTGTTTGAAGATAGTTCGAGGGGAAATTTTCAATCATTATAAAAAGGAAAGCCAATCATTTGTAGAATCTTATTACTTTTTAGATTGAAAAAGAACAATAATGAGAGAGTAAAATAAGATATGAAGATGCACTCAGAAAAATGTTTGTTTCAATGAAACAAACATTTGTTTGACCCTATATTAAAGATACAATTTGTTTGATTCAAATAAATTTTGTTTCAGTTAAACAATTATGTGTTTGAATCAAATATATTTTATTTGAATGAAACAAATATTTGTTCAATGCAATAAAATATTTGTTTAACCCTATATATAAAAAAAAGAATTTGTTTGATTAAAACAAACATTTTTCGGCGTGTGGTAATAATTTCGCTGTTTGATTTTAATTTCAAAATACTACTTTACGTGTTACGTTACATTCGCCACGATATTTAGGTCACGGTTAGCTGGGAAATCTTTCCCCTGCCAGTGTCTTCATGTATCAGGATCCTAAATTTCCGGTTAACTGATTTCCTTTGCTTTTGTCTCGCTCTCTAAATTATGCAGAGAAATAACTAACTTGAAAATGTATATGCGCTTTAATTTCAGAAAACTTTTATAGTTGTTACATAATTTAGATAAACCCGTGGAGAAATTTCCCAATTTGATCCTGATTCCCGACGTGGCCCCGATCGGGTTAGCCCAATGCGGCCCTGATCATGGCTACTGTTGTGATCCTGGTCGGGGCCACATCGGGCTACCCTCTGTTAATTCATAGTTAGTTTAAAAATTCGAATTAATTAAATTTAAAATTACTCCCTGTCTTAATTAGTGATTATTCAACTAATTTTCATTTCAGTGACTAACCTAAAGTTAATTAGTTAAATGTAACTTCTAATATGCAAAGAATAAAAGAAACGAGAAAAACCTAAAAAGAAGCTTAAATTCATTTGAACAAAATGTCTAAAAATGTATGTTTATGGACGCATTAAATTTGTTAATAAATATACAATTATCAAGTTAGTATTAATTATTATGGGTATTTTTTAAATCCGTTTAGACTTTGTAATTATTTAGATTTGAATTTGCCGCGCTAATCTCGAATGTATTCGATTAGTCTTCCGTTCGATTATTTGGCAACGAGCGACATTTGGCAACTTTGTAAAAGTGACGAACAGTAAACTGATAGACCGGTAAAGGCATGTGAATAAATCGCTTTAAATAATTCTCAATTCACCTCGTTAATCATTTACGGAAAGTTTTTAGACCGGGGTGAAGTATTCATATCAAACTAGAATTATCCTGCTCTCTAAGATTTCTGACAGTGAACTTTGAGAAAGCGTCGACAACTTTTTGGCATTATAACCTCACTTTTTTATTCTTTGCTTCACGTGTCAAAAAACTTTTCAATCAAATTGTCGAATTTTCAAACAAAAAAGATTAAAGTTCAATCAAATATTAGAATTTTCAAGAAGAAAAACAAATTTTTCAGAAAGCAGTTGATTCTTGATCAAAAAAGTTTATTTAAATCCAAAAAAGCTAACTTTTCTACAATGAAAGCTGATTTTCCAACAAAAGAGTGAAGTTTTTAAGCTGAAAAGTCTAATATTATAGAAAACAGTGCCTTTAAAACAAACAAATAAATTTTCAACAGAAAATATAATTTTCAATAAAAAAGATAAATTTGTAATTAGCTAGTTGTATTATCACCAAAAAAGTTGAACTTTCAACAACAAAGAATAATTTTCTACCCAGAAAGACGACTTTTTAACAAAAAATATGAATTTTCTACCAAATCGTTGAATTTTCAACCAACAATTTAGATTTTCAACAAGCAAGTTTAATTTTCTACCCAAAAAGACGACTTTACAACTAAATTTTGAAAGTTCCTACCAAATAGTCGAATTTTTATCTCACAAATTGAAAATGGAATAGTTGAATTTCCAGATAAAAACTCTGATAAAAAATTAACTTTGAGCATGAGTACCAATTTTCAACAAAATTCTTACATTTTTTACCAAAAAGGATAAATTTTCGACCAAGAAGATTAATGTTCTATCAAAAAAGATGAATTTTCAACAAAATACATGAATCTAACGACAAGTTTCAGAATATTTTTCAAAATATTTATATAATGTTTAATATTATTAATTAATTGTTTACTTTTTTATTAAATAAATTATATTTTAATAATATTTTTATAAAAGAAAATTAGAATGGGCCTGTTCAGGGCCAGATCGGGCCTTCCTTATGGATACCCCAGTCAGGCCCTGATCGGATGAGGCGTTTCATTTCGAGTCTGGCCCTAACTGGGATACCCGATTGGGACCAGATTTTGCCAGATCTGATCCCGAACAGGGCCACTCTGAAATTTCTGCACGGGAATGCTTCATATGAAAGAGAATTTCCATTAAATTTTGCAGTTTTATTTCAAATTTGTACCTATACCCAGGAAAAAAAAATGGATTGAATGGAAATTATTTGAATCGGAAAATTCATGAATGCTGATTCACGTGAATTTTAGTCATTTCAATCGGCCAGGAAACATCCACCACGTATTCGGGCAAATATTGTTAAATTATTTTGATGCTTTTTGAATCGGAACAACATTTACTGGATGAATTGTTTCAAATATGAGAAACTCAACCAATAAATTTAATTCCGATTGTTTCGACTGAAAAAAAAAATATTCAACGAAATTGGTGTGAATTGTTGTCGGCTATCTAGTGATCGACTGAAATATGATTAAATTTACGCGAATAATTAAAAATTCTACGAACCGATAGAACTGAATTCTTCGATTAAAATTAATGTTATTCAAACGATTATTTTTTTCCTGGGTAGCTATAATTTATCTAAAAATTTAAACAAATGTTCATCATTGCATTTTTTTGTAAACTAAAATTGAAATTGCGTAAGGTTGTATTTTATTTGAGATTAGTCATTTTAAAAATAATTCATAATATTTATTTATAATATACGATCAAATTAATAATAATCTATGTTTTTAATTTTTGGTTCATGGTAATATAGAAACCTTTTTGAACTTCACTCTGAGAGCTACCCTGGAATATTTTGGTACCGACCGTCCATAACATCCAATGGTAAAGTTCAGAGTGAACTGCCTTACCCATCTCTAATACTCAAAATCTTTCTACCTTATCGACTGTGGATAATCCAGAATCTGATGATAAATACCCTTTTTCGGAAAAATATGAATCCTATAATATATTATCATGGGAAATTGACATCTTGGCTTAAACATAACTATCGATATAAATGAACGTTTTTGTAAATATGGGGTACCAAAATCATGTTGGGTATATTGAATGGGTGTATTAAAAATTATAATGTTTGTTTGTGCAAATAATTAATTGACTAATACGTAAATTCAATTTTTTTAAGTAGAACTGAGTTTTTAACGCAAAATCGATATATTTGTACAGGCATATCATGTGTGTGGGTGGGGGAGTCAAATATTGGGGGGAGGGCGATCAAAACAATTTTTGGCGTATGATATTTTCACGTCTGTGAATCACTAAAAGTCAAAAGATAAACAATTTGGTAGAAAATTCAACTATTTGGTCAAATATTAAACTCCTTTGTTCAAAATTACCTTTTTAAGTTGAAGATTCATCATTTTAGTTGGAAATTCATTTCATTAGTCGAAAATGTAACTATCTTGTTAAAATATCAGTTTTTTCGGTTAAAAATTAATTTTTTCAAACTCATAATTTTAAAGTTCCATTTTTGGTAGAAAATTTATTTTTCAGTCAAAGATTCAACTATTTGGTTGAAAACTCATATATTTTGTTGAAAAGTCGTCTTTTTCGGTAGAAAATTAATCCTCTCGGTTCAAAATTCATGTATTTGGTGGAAAATTTATGTACTTTGTTGAAAATGCGTCTTTTTGGTAGCAATTTAATCTTTTGGTTTAAAAATGTAACTGTTTGGTTTAGAACTACTCTGTTTTAGTTGAGTATTCAACTGTTCTGTTGAAAATTGGTATTTTTTTATTGAACTCAACTGTTCTAGATTTAAAATGTAAATATTTCTTGGTTAAAATATCAACAGTAACATTTTTCATTGAAAATTAATCTTTTTGATTAAAAATTAATTTTTGGGACCGAAGATTGAACTATTCGGTCGAAAATTTATTTATTTCATCAAAAATTCGTCTTTTTGGTAGAAAATTAATCTTCCCGGTTGAAAATGTATCTATTTTTGTTAAAAATTAATTAATTGCTTCCACATAGAGGGAGATTTGTAATGACCTAAATTTTCAAATATAATTTTTTGAAAATATTTTGATATAATTCGACCCCAGGAGCTCGAAAATAAAGTTTTAAAAAAATGTCCGTGCGTGTGTATATGTGTGTGTGTAACTTTTTTCTGTTCACCATATCTCGAAAAGTAAAAGAGCTATGATCATGAAATTTCAATGGAGTAGTTTATATGAGAAAAACTTTTTTGATATTCAAAATACAACAACACAATATCTAGCTTATTTGTTCGCGTCTCTGAAACGCATCAGTCGACCTATTGTTAAAACTTTTATAACCTACCAGTACCGATTTATGAAGCTTCAAAAAATGGTTTATCCTGTTTATATGAGAAAATTTTTTTCGATATTCAAAATACGACAATATTACATGTGGAGTATTTGTTCGCGTCCTTGAAACGCATCGATTGACCTATTGATGAACTTTTAATAACCCACCAGTACGGATTTATGAAGTTTAAAAAAATGGTTTATTCTGTTTATATGATAAAAACTTTTTTGATATTCAAAACAAGACAATATCACATGTAGAGTTTTTATTCCTGTTCTTGAGACGCATCAATTGACCTCTTGATGAACCTTTCATGAGCCACCAGTACCGATTTATGAAGTTTAAAAAAAATGGTTTATTCTGTTTATATGAAAAAAACTTTTTTGATATTCGAAACACGACAATATTACATGTAGAGTTTTTGTTCGCGTCCTTAAAACTCATCGATTGACCTATTGGTGAACCTTTTATAATTGACCAGTACCGATTTATCAAATTTCAAAAAAATTATGTATTCTATTTATATGAGATAAACTTTGTTCATATGAGGAATACTACAGTACTGTCTCTGAAGTGTTTGTTTGCGTCTTCGAGACACGTCGAATGACCTATTGACGAACCTTCTATGACCTCTTATGATCTAGCAATATCGTTTTATAAATTTAACAAATATATTGTTTATCTTGTTGACATAAGGAAAACTTTTTTAGTATTGGGAATACAACTATAATGTATATCATATATTTGTTCGCTTCTTCGAGACGCGTGGATTGATCTGTTGGCGAACTTTTGAAGACCATTATTGATTAATCAATAGCTGCTCAGAAAGTTTTAAGAAAAGTTACATTATTTCAATGAGGTTTTAATTCGAAATATAAAACTACCGTCGGTTGAAAAGTTGTTCATTGTAACAGAACACATCAATTGACATTTTGATGGGCCCTCTGATTTTCTGAAAATAAAATTTTCGGAAAGACAGAAACATAAGCTTGAAAAATATTGAAAGTATATATTTTTTTCTTTTGTTAGAGAAAACCTCCCTCTATGAGGAAGCAAATTTATTTGATACTTATGAGGAAGCAAAATTCTCATAAAATGAGCACAAATAAATACACGCACAGTAAATACGTCCATAGCACTTCGCAGCCGTATTTTTTGTTACAAATGCAACTGTTTGGTTAAAAATAGTCTGTTTAAGTTAAGGATTCAAGCATTTTGTTGAAAATTTGTCTTTTTTGTGTTAATTCAACAGTTTTTGATGGAAAATTGAACATTTTGGATACAATTTTATTACTATATGGACTGCAAATTTTTCCTAGGTTGAAAATTCAACTATCACTGAAAATTCGTCTCTTTGATTTTAAAATTCATCTCTTTTGGTAGAAATTTCATCTTTTTTGGTTAAAAATGCAACTGTTCGGTTGAAAATAAATCTGTTTTTGTGAAGAATTTAACTATTTTCTTGAGAAATCATCTTCTTTAGTTCAACTCAACTGTTATTTATTTAAAATATTTTTTTTTTTAATTAAAATATCAACTATTACAGTATTTGCTGAGAATCATCTATTTAGGTTGAAAATTAACTACTTAGTTATAACTTGAAATAATTTGTTGAACTAATTGTACTAATTCACGAAAAAAAATACGTAAGAGAGGGAGGGGGTGCAAAACTTACGGACCCTAAGAAAGGGGGGTACGTGATTCAAAATTTCAGAAAAAAATATAATGTAATTAATTAATTATATTTAATTCAACTTTTACTTTGTTCGAGAGTAGGGGCTTCAAATATAATTTGTTCTCGTATAAAGTGAAGTAAAAAAGTTACCGAAAACCTAGCTCATTGAGAAATTAAATGCCCAAAGTCTTCCAATATTATTATTTTTTATAAGATCTTTCCCAAGGCAAAACTTTAAAAAAAGAAGTTGATGACTAATGCTAAGTTTATGACGGAATGGGATCTCGACCAAAACTAATCTTTTGTTTTCGAATAAGTAAAAAAAAGTTGTTTGAAGAAAATATTGCAGCCATGAAGTTGGTCGTCAAACAAAAGTTTTAATTTTAGGAAACGAAACGTGTCAACAGTTAGCAGAGCGCTTCTAATAAATAAATATTAGTAAATGCCCCAGTAACTATAAATAAGTAAATAATAACAGAATAGTAATTATTGTTTAAATCATAAATTACTATCAATGTCTCAAGGTATATTGTCAATTGAATGCTTTGTCAATCAATAAATTCGAGTAGGGATTTAGTCGTCTTCAAATAATTTGAAAGGAGAAGTTTCCACAATTGGGAATTGCCGACTAGGAACTTCAGACAATAAGTAAACAATGCCAATAGTGTCTAATCTATTCATAGTCGAAATTCGCTTATAAGAGATAATTATTTTCTAGAGTTTGAATCTCAGAAGATCAAATGAAAATTAATTAGTGCAAACACTTAACAAAAGAAGAATATTAGAAAATAGAATATCTCATAAAAAAACGAATCGAAAGATGCTTTGAGCTTTAGGATAAGTTTCTATAAGTTATAGCACTTTATACTAACAAATCAGAGAAAAATTAAACAGATTTTTTTTTATTCACTGTTAGAGAAAGTTGATCAGAATTCAGTATACATGTCAGTAAAGTGACTTCCATATAATGTAAATTAAATATAATGTACCATCATCTTCTAGAATTAATTTACATTAGCGTGATTAAAAAAATGATTTTCGAATTTAAATACGTTATAAATTTTAGTCAACAAATAAAAATATATTACATTTTGAAATATAATTAATACCCTTTTATATCACCATAATTGTAAATAATATAATGAAAATGGTCAAACTTATTTTCAAGGAAAATGATTTCGTCTTACCTGTTTCACACTTTTCTATAATAAGTAACTTTTCAAAATTTATTTATCGTATTTTGTAATTAGCAATTTTAATTATTCTTTTATCCATCAAATTGTAATAGAAAAATGTAAAACAGGTTCGAAACATTATTATTTTCCTTAAAAATGAGTTTTAAGAATTTCGTTAAATGATGTACGCAATGATGGTAACGTAAAAAGGAAAAATTCGATATGTATAAAAATTTAATCAACGCATTTACTAGATTTTGAGCAATTGAAAACATCAATCAAAACGACAAAACTCAAATAGAGAGGACCTATACATCATATCCAATTTTGAATTCTTTTTTGTTGGAAAAATTTGTTCAATAAAAATGCACAACTCAGGCTAATGTGCTTGTTTAAATATCACGTTTTATTATTTAGAATTTAAATCACTGCTTAAGTTATTTTTGATTTGTTCAAAGTGAAGTTATCTGAATTTTACAACAAATGCTCAATATACATGTAAATGCATACTAAATGTGTATTAAAATTGTAAACATTTCTAACTGTGTTGACAAGATAAAGGAATTAACGAAAAGCAAAGTAAATTTTATAACTTAATCTCATCAATGATGTAAGTATTATTAACATTAATTCAACAATATATAATATCAGTAATAAAATTGATTAGAAATAAATTAACTACAAATTAGTCTACAAGGACGGTTTCTTTATGGAAAAGGAAACTGCAAAGACACTTTGTGTGTTCTATTTAGTTATATTGAGCCAGTACATTTAACACTGATTTTGATTTTTGTGAATATTTATTATAAAAAAATGAACATTTTAGCCCTTTTTCAACCTCAAAAAAGCGCTTCTTCACGGAAAAGTATTGCTAGTAATCCTCTGCCGAGAATGAACGGTGCTTGTAGATTGAAAAAGGGATGTTCATTTGTTTATAATAAATGGTTTCAAAAATTGAAAACATTGTTAAATATACTGGTTCAATAATAATACTCATAAACCACTACCACATTCACCTGAATAAATCCAAATAGCCTCCACGTGAAAAATTCAAAAATTTTCAAAATTGAAAATAATCAGACAAGTTATAACTTTAGAAAATCCCAAGTTAACTTTAGAAAACCTCAAGTTATACCCTGAGTCTGTCCGCGCCGTATGTATACTTTGAGGTCGATTATTTTTGCGAAAAAAATACCCAAATAAATTTTAAACAAAGGATTCGTTTACAATTGAACTAAATAACGACGATTCGGAAGCCATAACCGAAATTTTTTATGTTTACTCCACTTGCATGCAAAAATGTACCATGGTGGGCACCACGGGTACCCAGGGTGTGCACAAAAGTGTTAATAATAGGTAGATAAACCACCTATGTCTTTTTTCAGTTCTAAAAGTCTATTTTCCAAGTGCTCATAAAACGAAAAGTATTTTTTTCAAGCCATTTTCCTAGAAATGTCGGACGACTGTATGGCCTTTTGTAAGTATCTGGGGTGTCATTTAAAATGCGTGAAGTGACCTTCCAGTTCATGACACGGCTTTACAGAGTAACGTGCCACAAAGTACAAGAGTAGAACGTAAAATTATGTCAATAAAATTTTCCCAACCTCAAACTTAAAACTCTGCTGTATTTTTTAATAGAAACTAGTAAAAAATGATACTTTTCAATTTAAATATAAAATTGATATCAATACAAAAGTTATGTATTTTATAGTATCTAATATTTAAAATAATAAGAAAGAAAAGTAAGGACAATGTTTTTCATAATTGATGAAAATAGGTTTCTTAACTTCAAATTAAATATGTTCAAAATTGTACATGTTATTTTTGAAATCTTATGATTCTTGTTTAAAGTAACCGATTTTTTATTTGAAAAACGCTAAGATAACATTATCGTTCGAATGTTGTAAGTATTTTTTCAAATCTAATGATTTTTTATTAAAAATACAAATTTTCGATGAAAAATACTAACAAAAAATTTGTTTAGGTTCGTAAGTTTTCTTTGAAACTTATTTTTTTTTAATTACTGATTTTCTGTCAAAATAGCCTACAATTGTACAAAAAATTTAAATCCTCTTTGAAATATAATTATTTTAACTAAAAATACTGATTTTCGGTGTAAATCGATAACATAACCCAAAATTGTTTATAATGTTGAATCTTTTTTGAAATAGGATCTTCTTTATCGAAAATATAAATTATGAAAAAAAACACTAACACAATCCAAACTTGTTAAAAATGCTAAATCTTGTTCAAATTATAATTGTCTTTGTTTGATTATACCGATTTGCGATGTAAAACGACAATGTAACCTAAAATTGTTTGAAAATTGTGACCATTCTTTAAAATCTAATGATTTTTCAATAAAAATGTTATTTTCTGACGAAAAACACTGTCACAATTAGAAATTGTTCAAGAATTTGAATTTTATTACCTTGAACAATAATTGTTGAATTTAAATCTAATGATTTTTTCCTAAATAAAAAGTTCAGCTGAAATATGCCAACATAACCTGAAGTTGTTAAAAAATAGTAAATATTCTTTGGAATCTAATAATTTTTTATTAAAAATACCAATTTCTGACGTAACTGGTATTTTTAACCTAGTATTTCTAATTTTACTCTTTCATAATTTGTAAGGTTATTAGGACCAAGCAAGCATTAAGTTGGAAAATAGTATTTTTAACTAAACACAACAGAAAATCAAATTGTTCAGAATTGTAAGTCTGCTTTGAAATCTAATATAATCTTTGTTAAAAATAACCGATTTCGTGTAAAAAAACGTTAATATTACCTGAAACTATATAGAATATTAAAATGGCCTGAATTATAAAAAGGCCTACCTTAAATTAATATTCTGAGTTACCAGAAAAAATACAAATACATAACCTGAAACTGTTTAAAAATTGTAAATCTTGCTACAAATAATGATTTTTCTCTCAAATACCAATCACTGGTGTATGAAACGCTAATCTAACATAAAATTGCTAAAATATTATATATCTTTTAAATAAGATTTTTTTTTTAATAATGCCATTTTTCGGTAGAAAACACTAACATAAACGAATAACAAAAGTTTAAAAAAATTATGTATCTTTCCGATAAAAAGGACATGTATTATCTAAAATTGTTGAACATTATAAATTTTATTTAAAATCTAATGACTTTTCTTTAAAAGAAACTATTTCCGGCGTAAAATGCTAAACAACATAGTTAAAATTGTTGAAAATAGGAAATCTTGTTGATGCTTTTTGTTTAATGATTTTTGTACTAAATATAGTGATTTCCGGTAAAAAAGACGAACTCAACCTAAAATTTTGAGAAATTATAAGTGTTCTTCGAAAGTTTATGATTCTACATAAAAGTTCTTCTTTAAAAATACTACTTATTTTTCAAGTTTATATAAATATAAGTTTCCTAAGATTCTTGAGAAAATTCAAAAAGATTTTTTTTAAATTTCAGATATGTCCAATCAAAATTTCAACAAAAAAGTTATTCTCTAACTAAATAATTGAATTTTCAAACAAAAATATGAATTCTCAACGAAAAATGTAATAGTTGATATTTCAATCCATAACATTTTTTATTTTAAATAAAAAACAGTTCATTCCATCAAAATAAGACAAATTTTCAACAAAACAGTGGATATCTAAACCATAAAAAAGTCATTTTCAACTATTTGTATTTTTAAACAAAAAGATTAAATATTTTTCAACGGTGACGACTTTTCTACAAAACAGTTTCATTTCTTAATCTTTGAATACAAATTTTCAACATAAAAGTTAATTTTCAAACAAATAGTTTAATTTTTAATCAAATACATGAATTTTCTACCAAGAAGATTAGTTTTCTACAAAAAAGACTGATTTTCAAAGTAGTTCAACTTTTAACCAAGTCGTAGAATTTTCAAACAAAAAAAAATCATAACAAAAAATGTTACAGTTGATATTTCAATCCAAAAGAGTTGAACTCATAAAAAAACAATTTTCAACCAAAAAAGAGTTTTCACTTAAGAAAGAAAAGAAATGTTAGGCAAATTATAATTTGAAGGAAAAATTAATTTTTAATACAGAATAAAAATTGTAAATATTCATTTATTTTTTAAGTTTCTTTGTTGTTTTGCTTCAAGCTTATATATTATAATCTTCCTTGGTTTCTTGAGAAAATTAAAAAAGATTTTTGAAGATTTCAGATATAGCGAAAATGTATCTATAAAATCTCTAAAATTTTTTTTATTTTACAGGATTTTACAAGAACGTAAAAAAAATTTGAGCTAGTTTAAAAGATATTCAGGACTTTTTGACGCTTGGATAAAATTAAAAATATGTTATAAACTCTAATTATTCCTAAAATAGTCTTGAAATCTTCCGGATTCGTTTTTGGAAATGTTTAAAATCTTTTGTAATGTTTAAAAATCTTTTTAATGATTCTAATCACATTAATTTATTAAAATAAAGAATTACTCTAAATATTGCCAGGAATATTAAGAAATTTTTGTTATTATCTTTACACCTTTCAAAATCTTTAAAAAAAAACCTCAAAATTTAAAAAAATATGTATTTTGTTTTAATTTTGTTCAAATCTTCAAAGCCCAAAATTAATCTTTTAAAATAAAACCTAAATCATTTCAAATTTTCCCACATATTTTATTGTCGGTGCCGGCAATCCATTATTTCATTTTTCTCGTCTCTAGGGAAATGTGAAAAAGTTTACAAATTATAGTGCAGTACAAAAATTTTAAGAACAGAATCATTTCCCAATGCCAAACAAAAATTTATAATTTAAATTTTCTCTTTTATCCATAATGTTCAGAAACATTCAAAAATAAATTTTATCATGAAATAAAATTATTGATTTGAAAATTGTGATTTACTCAATGAATAGTGTATAAAATTCGTAATGTTTATTGATACATAGATAAATCCATACATATAACTTCGTTCAATATGGTCAAAGGGTTATGAATAGAAACCTTTCGCCATTTTTAAAACATTTGGTCAAAAATTTAAGAACGAAATTGTTGCCTTTAGCATTGAAAAATCATTTACAATTTCAATTTCCTCTTTTAGAAATAAATGTTTAGGATTAAAACTCCTCATTTGGAAATAGCGATTTACGAAACTCCAGCAAATTCAAAGGAAAAAATTGAAAACAGCCGCTTAATTCATATAGCCTATTGGGACGTAAATAAGTCGTTCAAACCTCCCCCTATAATACTTTCCCACCCATACTCCCCTAACTTCCCCAACTTCCGCGTTCCAACACTACTTCACCCCACTTCAGCCTTCGCTTTTCCTCTTTTCCCCAAACTTTTTTCTCAACTTTTCTCAACAAGAATTGGGAGTTGTAAGTTAGAAGTTAGTAGTTATGAGTTAGGAGTTCTGAGTGA
>CAKNYM010053185.1:831711-867930 GCA_932195095.1 Andricus curvator | reverse complement strand
GAGTTAAGAGTTTGAGTTATTAGTTGTCAGTTATGAGTTGTGAATTAGGAGTTGTGAGTTATGAATTGTGAATTAGGAGTTGTGAGTTATGAGTTAGGAGTTATGAGTTGTGATTTAGGCGTTGTGAGTTAGGAGTTGTGAGTTAGAAGTTTCCCTCATTTAAATTGAAAGGGAATTGAACAATGATATTTTTCAGTAAAAGTTATTCTGAGTTTTGTGGCACATGTCGTTAGAATTGACGACTTAATTTGGGTGGCCCAAAATCACAGCTCCATAACAAGCGTATCCAGGCAGTCTGGCGCAAATGCTGCAATATCGAGATATACCTCAAGGTCAGCCCTCAAGCTAATTCACACCACCACGACTCACTCTCGGTCGAAATTCGATTCTCGGCAGCTTCCTTCCTTTTTGTCCAAAGCTCGACCTTCATCGTCGAAAATTTCGAAATGTCGACAAACTTGACTATTTCATATATTCTTCTTAATTTATACAGCAGGGTGGACCGAAAATCACAAAATTTTTAGATTCATTAGTAATAGCACTGAAAAGTTTCTTTGTTGCATTACGAATCGATTTTTAAACAAAATTTTAAATGTTCACCATTGGGCAAGTCGATTAAAGATTTTCATATTTTTAGTCTTTTGTGCATGGAAAAAAATTTTCTTGGAATTTTGTATGGGTAAAGTTTACGGAACTAAATAAGCTCAGATGGAAAAAAAGTAAATAAAAAATTTCTTCGTCGTAATGTAATATTTCAAAAAATTATTCTTTGATACTCTTCAAAATAAATTAAGGAAAAATGTACATATTTTTAAGTTTTAAACACATTTTTCTCTATTTTTTACGGATCCTGTGTGAACGGATTTTCACGGATCATGTGTAAAAATGGCTCATGTTTCGGGATCCGTAACATAGAAAAAAAATCGTTCAAAATTGAAAAATATGTGACAACTTTCTTCGTTTATTAAAAGAAAACATCAAAGAATAAAAAATATATTTCGACCAAAAAATTTTTTCTTACTTTTTTCCATCTAAGAAACTTCACCCGAAAAAAAATATAAAACATTTTTTTTCTTACGCAACAAATTAAAAAATGGTCGGAAATTTAAAAAAATTTGAACTTTTTTGTGACACCACAAGCAAACTTTTTATTGCATAACAAATGAACCTAATCATTTTTAATTTATTCGGCCCACCATACACATTATATTAGGGTGTCCCAGAAAAATATTTTCAAATTTTTTATTTCGTCCCTCAGATCGAGGGAGTTACCGAATAAAATGGTTTATAAAGAAGAAAATCATGTTTATGGTACAATACGAAGCGGAGGTCTGTCGAGGCCCCCCAAAAAACAAATTCAGGATAAATTCTTAAGACTTCAAAACAATTGAAGTTAAATTCCAACGGATTCGAATAAATTAGAAACAATTTCAAAAGTCAAAAAAATTCCATTGATTTCCGTAAAATTGAAATGAATTGAGAGGAGCTTAGAAAAATTCAAGGAAATTCCAAAGAATTATATGAAATGCCTAAGAATTCAAGGTGAGGTTAAAAGACTTCAGGATCAATTAAATAAAAACTTTAAGAATTTAAAAAAAGTTCATTGAATTAAGTATAATTGAGTCAATTTAGAATAATTCAAGTTAAGTAAAAAAATTCAAGAGAATCCCAAAGAATTTAAAAGAATTCAGGGTGAATTTAAAAAAATAATTTCAAATCTCTTCAAATCTTTGAAATCCTACTAATTTATAACTAAAAAAAAATGACTAATGACTACAAAACAATTTTTAAAAAGTCAAATGAATTGGAAAAAGTTTTCAAAATTGAAAAAATCCATTTATTTCTGTGAAATTTGAGTGAATTTAGAGGAATTTAAGGGAAACGAGAAGAATTCGATGGAATTCATAAAAATTCAAGGTGAATTAAAAAAAAGATTCAAATTAATTGACAAAAATTATTAAATATGAAAAAATGCATTGAATTGAGTAAGTTTGAAATGAATTTTAGAAAAAATTAAAGAGAATTCAAAAGAATTTGATGAAATGCCTAAAAATTTGAGGTGAGTTTTAATGACTTCAAGATGAATTAAACAAAACTTTAAAAAAATCCATTGACCTGAAAAAAAATTGAATGCATCTCGAAGAATTCAAAAGGATTTAAAAGAATTCAGAATAAATTAATAAGAATTCAGGGCGAATTCCAAATGAATTGCAAAAAATATTGAAAAATCTCTAAAAATCTTTGAAACCCTACGAAATCCCTCAGTTCTGGTGAATAAATTCTTTGAAATCCATTAAAATATTAAAATTCCTTACAATTATTAAAACTCTCGGAAATCCCTTGAAATTGTTTAAATCTCTTGAAAATGCCTTGAAATATTTTAAAATGCCATAAAATATTTCAAAGTCTTTGAAATCCCTTCAAACTATTGAAATAAATAAAAAATTTCTGGGAATCGTTAAAATTTCCTAAAATATTTCCAATCCTTTAAATCTTTCGAAATCCCTTGAAACTTTTCAAAGCTCTTGAAAATGCATGGGAATCTTTTATATATATATATATATATATACCATTAAACCATTTCCCTTTCAGGGTAGGCGTGACACTACCCGATTCGGGTAGTGTTTCTAGGTTTTTCTTGTAGTTATAAATAACTACAAGTGTGGGCTCACCACACCCACGATGTGCCAACCGCACTCATGTCAGTATTCTTGAATGGTCACCCATCCAAGTACTAACCGCGTCCAACGCTGCTTAACTTCAGTGATCTGACGAGAACTGGGTTTTTCAGCGTGGTATGGCCGTTGGCCATAATTAATTAATTAATAATTAATAATAATAATATTAATTAATAATTAATTTAATTAATTAATTAATTAATAATTTATCTATAATCTTTTGAAATAACCTAGAATATTTCTAATCCCTTGATATCTTGTGAAATAAATTGCAATTTTTAAAGCTCTAGAAAATGCCAAGGAATTTGAAAAATGCCTTAAAATATTTCAAATCCTTTGGTAATTTTATCAATTAATCTGCAGAACCAATTATAGAAAAACTTTTAAAAAATCAATTGAATGATGTAAAATTGAGTACATTTATAAGAATTCAAATGAATAAAAAAATTCAAAAGAATTTCAAAGAATTCAGGATAAATTAATAAGAATTCAGGGTGAGATCCAAAAAATAATGTTAAATCTCTTCAAATCTTTAAAACCCTATGAAATAACTCACTTTTCTTGAATGAACTCTGTAAAATCCACTAAAATGTTATTAAATATCTTAAAATTATTAACATCAACTAAAAATTTCTTGGAATATTTTAAGATTTCCTAATTTTTTTCCTAAATTTTTATATTAAAAAAATAAATTTCTAACTGTAATGATGAATTTTTAACCGGAAAAATTAATGTTTAACAAATAAGTTCAAATTTAAACCAAATATTTGAGATTCCAGCTAAGAAAGATACATTTTCAACAAAAAATGGATATTTATATGTTTTAAAAATTAATTTTTAACTAAAAAATTTTTTTTTAACAAAATAATTCAATTTTCAACCAAAGAAATGAATGTCCAACTAATATGACGAATTTTCACCAAAACAATTAATTTGCAAAAAAAAGAGTTAATTTTCATACAAAAGACGAACGTTTGGATTGAGAAAATAAAATTTTTCATGTTAAAAATTCGATGTAAGTGAATTTGTTTATAACAATGACGCTTGTCGTTTAATGTTAATTTGTTGTGTCACGATATTATTCTTGAGATGAAAAAAATGATCCCACAGAAAAGAAACATTTTTTTGTTAATAATAAGATACAAGTGAGTTTGCTCGCAACAATTGTTTAAAACAACAATAATTGTTGTTAAATGGCAATATTTTCTATGCTAATATTAGACTCCAGAGAAGAAAAGAAGCGACTATCACTTGAAATAAAATCTTCCTATGTTAAAAATTCGAAGTGAATTAATTTGTTTATAAAAATTGTTTATAACACTATCAATTGTTGTTTAATGGTAATAGCCTATATCAAACTATTACTCTCAAAGCGAAATGAACTAATTCCATGTAAAATAAAAAGTTTTTATATCAAGAAATGCGATATAAGTGAATTTGTTTATAACAATTGATTATAACAATGGTAGTTGCTCTTACTTTTTGGTCATAATTAATTATTACATTTACGTGACTCAGCAACGAAATCAGTATAAATGATGCATTTAAGCACCGAAAATGTAGCCAATATCAGTTTTATACATTAATTTGTTTATAAGAATTAAAAAATTAAGCAATTGAATATATAATAAAATATTTCTTTTGTGAAGAACATATATATACGTATGTTCGATATTAATAATCAACTTATTTGTTTTTATTTATTCAAATTTTTTGTGATTTATATATTTTGTAAATGAATCATAATGGCGATTTTTGCAATTATCGCTTTCATAGGGCACATTTAAACAATTAATCAATCAATTGAAAATATTGGTTTATTATTAATATTGAATAATGATCTCACAGACCTAGAGCATGTTATTATTGAAAAAAAAATTCTTTAAACAATATTAATTATTAAAGAAAGTGATAATAAATGTTTTTATATTATCTGATTTTTTTCAATATGTGGGACATCCTAATACACAGTAAGAATGTAGTGTAAGACTATCCAACTAATTTGAAATAAAAAAAATGTTTAAATGAACTTGAAAATTAATTTCAATATTATGTCGATTCAGAAAAAGAAAGATTTGAGTTTTTTCATCAAGAACAATTCATTACTACCAGATGCAAATGATGCAATTCATGTCCCAAAAAGGGCATTATGCAATCCAGTTTTGTTTAGCATGCAAAGAATTAAAAATATTTATCTAATGGAATTGTATTGCAATTCTAATGTGCGGAAAGCATTCGGATATTGCTTCAGGGGTGAGAAAAATTCATGACACGTGAAATTGCTTGAAGGATAAAGTAGTGAAGAAGAGGTGTTTTTCCATTATCATTTAAAGAACAAAAATCGTCATCAGTATAATATTTCATACATTCCGAGGGCATGTATATCTACATAACTTTTTCAATTGGTGAAAATTATAATGCATCATGAAATCCCGTCTCTTGAAGGTGGATATTTTTTCTCAAATGACTAATTTGTAAATTATAGGTCTGAATCAGAATTCAAAATGTTTTTTGAAATATCACAATTACAGGAAATATACTGTTTAAACCACAGGAAAAAAATTCCCACTATAAATGTTTGACTATTTCTAAACTCAAAAATACCCATTCCTCGAATATATTCCAATTATAACGTATTTTCCAAAATAATCAATACAGAGTTTCGGCATAAAAAGTTTTTTTTAGAATTGTTCCACTCAATTTTGGGTAAATTACTTTTCTTGAGTAACTAGTTACAGTTGCTAGATAAAGTTACTTGAAGTTACTTAAAAAATTACTTTTTTCACTTCCTCAATTTTATAATTTGAAAATCAAAATAACTAATTACTATGCAAATCATAACTTTTGACTGATAAAATATTTGAAAATACTATTTGCATGACTGTACTTCAGTAAAATTTGTCTAGATGAAAAACTCCATTCCGAAATTGAGGTAACAATTTTAAGTATCAGGGCCTAAAATGTTTCAAATTTGGGGAAAAACAACTTTTGTATGATTCATGTTAAAACGCTTTATATTCCTATCATTTCAAGGAAAAAATAGTGCATGATCAAAAAAATAGATGACATTTTAATAAACTAGTACAATTTTCAACAAAAAATTTTTTTTCAACAGAAGTGTTGAATTTCCAACCAAGAAAGATTTTCCAGTCACATTTTTCAACCAAACAGTTGTATTTGTTACCAAAAATTGTGAAATTTTGCCAAGGGAAAATATGAAATTTCGAATAAAAAAAAAAACACTTTTGAACAAGAGGGTTGAATTTTTAAGCCAAACGGATGAATTTTCAACAAAAAAGTTACTTTTCAACCAAATAGTTGGACTTTCTACCAAATTATTTGAATTTTCTACAAAAAAAAATTGAATAAAAATAGTTAAATTCTGAACCGAAGAGATGAATTTTCAACTAAAATTATGCATCTTCGACCAAACAACTAAATTTTTAAAAAAGTAGTTTAATTTTCAACTAGAAAAGACGATTGTTCATCAAAACAGCTGAACCCTGTACCGAAATTTGTCTACCAAACGAGATGAATTTTCAAACCAAAATCAAAATTCTTCAACAAGAGAGTTAAATTTTCAAATAAAAACTATGAACTTTCTACAATAGTTTTCGTTATTTTTCAACCAACTATTTGAATTTTCTAACAAAATTGTTTAGTTTTCAACAAAATACATGAATTTGCAACAGAAGAGTTGAATTTTCAACCGAAAATGATTTTTCAGGCACACTTTTTAACAAAACAGTTGCATTTTTACCCAAAAAAATATATAATTAGTTTACAGAAAGGTACACATTTATAAACCAAAAAGAACACTTTTGAACAAGAGACTTGAATTTTCAAGCCAAATGTACCCACAAAAAAACGAATATGAAAAAAAATAGTTAAATTTTCAATCAAAGATATGACTTTTTGACTAAAATTATAATTCTTTAACCAAACAACTGAATTTTTAACAAATTAGTTCAACTTTTAACCAAGTACTTGAATTTTTATTCAGAAAAGACGAATTCTTAACAAAACAACTGAACCCTTTACAGAATTTTTTTCCCCTAAAGCTGAATTTTTAAATCGAAAATATGAATTTTTAACGAAATACATGAATTTTCAGCAGAAATTTCAGAGTGGCCCTGGTCGGGGCCAGATCTGGCATAATCTGGCCCCAATCGGGTATCCCAGTTAGGGCCAGACTCGAAATTAAACGCCTAATCCGATCAGGGCCTGACTGGGGTATCCATGAAGAAAGCCCGATCTGGTCCTGAACAGGCCCCTTTTAATTTTCATTTATCAGAATATTATTGAAATATAATTTATTCAATAAAAAAGTGAACAATTAATGAATAATATTAAAGATTATTTAAATATTGTGAAAAATATTCTGAAACTTGTCGTTAGATTCATGTATTTTGTTGAAAATTCATCTTTTTTGATAAAACATTAATCTTCTTGGTCGAAAATGTATCCTTTTTGGTTAAAAATGTAAGAATTTTGTTGAAAATTCGTATTTATGCTCAAAGTTAATTTTTTATCCAGAGTTTTTATCTGAAAATTTAACTATTCCATTTCCAGTTTATGAGATGAAAATTCGACTATTTGGTAGGGAATTGACGAGTTTGGTTGAAAAGTCGTCTTTTTGGGTAGAAAATTAATCTTGTTTGTTGAAAATTTAACTCATTGGTGGAAAATTCAATGATTTGGTAGAAAATTCATATTTTTTGTTTAAAAGTCGTCTTTCTGGGTAGAAAATTATTCTTGTTTGTTGAAAGTTCAACTTTTTGGTTGATAATACAACTAGCTTGTTAAAAATTTATCTTTTTTATTGAAAATGATCTTTTCTGTTAAAAATTTGTTTATTCATTTTAAAACCACTGTTTTCTATAATATTGGACTTTTCAGCTTAAAAACTTTACTCTTTCGTTGAAAAATCAGCTTTCATTGTAGAAAAGTTAGCTTTTTTGGATGTAAATAAACGTTTTTGATCAAGAATCAGCTGCTTTCTAAAAAGTTTGTTTTTCTTCTTGGAAATTCTAATATTTGATTGAACTTTAATCTTTTTTCTTTGAAAATTCGACAATTTGATTGAAAAGTTTTTTGGCACGTGGAGCAAAGTATAAAAAAGTGAGGTTATAATGCCAAAAATTTGTCGATACTTTCTCGAAGTTCACTGTCGGAAATCTTAGAGAGCTGGATAATTCTAGTTTAATATGAACACCTCAACCCGGTCTAAAAACTTTGCGTAAATGATTAACGAGGTGAATTGAGAATTATTTAAAGCGACTTATCCACATGACTCTACCGGTTTATCTGTTTACTGTTCGTCACTTTTACAAACTTGTCTTCCTTTCGTCCGTTCGTTGCCAAATAATCGAACGGAAGACTAATCGAATACATTCGAGATTAGCACGCCAAATTCAAATCTAAATAAGTGTACACTTTAAACAGATTAAAAAAGTACCTACAATAATTAATACTAACTTGATAATTGTATATTTGTTAACTAATTTAATGCGTTCGTAAATATACATTTTTAGACATTTTGGTCAAATGAATTTAAGCTTTTTTTATTTTTTTCTCGTTTCTTATATTCTTTGCATACGAGAAGTTAAATTTAACTAATAACTTTAGGTTAGTCACTGAAATGAAAATTAGTTGAATATTCACTAATTAAGACAGGGAGTAATTTTTAATTTAATTAATCCTAATTTTTAAAGTATGAATTAAAAAAGGGTAGCCCGATGTGGCCCCTACCAGGACCACAACAGTAGCCATGATCAGGGCCGCATTGGGCTAACCAGATCAGGGCCACGTCGGGAATCAGGATCAAATTGGGCAATTTCTCCACGGGAGAGTCGAATTTCCAACCAAGAAAGATTTTTTAGTCACATTTTTCAACCAAACAGTGGTATCTTCAACCAAAAGCTACGAAAATTGTTTACCGGGAGATATGAATTTTCAAACCAAAAAAAAAAACCCTTCAAACAAGAGAGTTGAATTTTCGAGCCAAGCAGATGAATTTTCAACAAAAAAGTTACTTGTCTACCAAGCAGTTAAACTTTCTAACAAAATAGCTAAATCTTTAAGAAGATATATGAATATTTAACCAAATGGTTTCATTTTCTACCATTCCCCAACCAAAATGAAGAATTTTCAACAAAAGAGTTAAATTTCTAACAAAAAAAAAAATTAATTTTCAACCAAACAGTTAAACTAAAATTAAGAATCTTCAACCAGAAACAACTGATTTTTAATAAAATAGTTCAACTTTCATCCAAGTAGTTAAATTTTCAACCACATAAGACGAATTTTGAACAAAATAGCTGAACCCTCTACAAAAATTTCTATACCAAAAGAGATAAATTTTCAAACCCAAAACAACACTTTTCGACAAGAGAGTTGAATTTTCAAATTGAAACTATGAATTTTAAACAAAAGTGTTCGTTATTTTTCAACCAAATAGTTCAACTTTCTAGCAAAATAGTTTAGTTTTTAACAAAATGATGAATTTTCAATCAAGACACGGAAAAAAGTGGATCGTTAAAAAAACTCTGTGAACCAGCAGCTCTAACTATTTTAAATTGAACCGCAGCTTTTCGTCGGTGAATTTGGTTAAAATTACTATTTCGCATTCAGGTTATTTGAACTGACTTCTTAAAAGAGTAGGTTGAATAATTTCAAATAGTAGGATGCACTGCACCACTTGGTAACCGTCAACACTCAGCGAGAAGAAGAGTTACTATTTCGTGTAGTATGCCTAACTTCTGTGAAGAGTAACTTTGCCGTTTTCGCATTGTAACGCATATATGTATATGTATATATGCACTGCACGCATTCTATACACGATTTATAAATAGATTAGCTTGAAACTTTCGACAACAAAAATGATGTAAAATGTCGATCGATTTGAAAAGGAAAACATTATTTTATATATGATTATGACTGCACTTAATTTACAATTATTCTTACACAATTGCACGCACAGAGACTTACAAATATGATCGCACGCTCAAACGCTTTGAAAAATCGCCCCCGCTGGGGAATCGAACCCTACCTAACTACATTAAACCTGTCCTAAAACCTGAATCTAGCGCACGCATTAGTCAAGTGAGCTACGGAACCGCTTAGATTTTTCTGACAAACTCTCGGTCAAGCGGTTTCTCTGAGAAAAACGTGGCCAGCTAAGAAATTATAATAAATGTTTACTTGAAATTTTTTAAATTAATCTCTTACTGATGATTTCTAATATTTTGTAACGAGCTTGGGAAAAATATTTTTCTTCGAAGTATTAACTCACACAGTAAATATATTATTAGTAATTTATATGTATTATTATAAAATGAATTAAATTACAATTTTTAAAAAGTACATTTTTTGTATTATTGAAAATTAAGGCTTGAAAAAATGTTTTCGAATGAAAGTTTTGGAATTTGGATTTGATTTTATTATCACCTCACTTTATTTAAAACGCAACATTCATTTACCTAACTGATATATAAATAAAAAATAGTTTAAACATCGTGATAATATATCAAATACAAAATCGAAATCACTATTTTAAGATGAGACAAACGTTGAAGAGTGATTTAAATTTAAATTTTTTGCCCAAATAAAATTTTTCTCATGAGATATGGGGATGCTGAATTAGAATAAAAACTGTTTAAAACAAACAAAAAATATTCGGTTCCGAGAAATTAATATCAGGGTGCACAGTCTTCCCCTGTTTTTCTTATTTTCCCCTTTTGTCTTGAAATTCCCCTTCCCCCCATTCTCAAAAACCTTCCCCCTTTTACCCTTTCCTTTTTAAATATACGATATTTGATATTGTACCCATTATTGAATAATAATTAAAGCAATTATAGCACTTAAATCAATTATTTATGAATAAATAAGATACAAGTTCAGAATGCAGACCATTAAAAATAAATACACTTAACAAAATTTGAAGATGAAACATTTTAAAGCAAGTTGAAAATGTGAAAACTGGAGAAAGAAGTTATTATCCAATATAAAATTGGAACAGTTACAAAATATATAGTATTTTTTAAATAAGTATTAGAAGAATAATACATTTTAGTTGAAATGTACAAAGTTAAATACCTAATTAAAATTTTAAATGTTCTAACTTGAGCAATGTTCAATTTTTTTAAATATTTACTTGAAAATTTAACTCTTTTTGAAACTTTTTTTTTTTGTTGAAAATTAATTTTTTTAACTCACAATTGAACTATTACATTTTTGTTTGAAAATTGATCTTTTTTAGTCGAAAATTCAACTATTTGGTTGCAAGTTCAAATTTCGTTCAAAAGTTATATTTTTTGGCAGAAAGTTGGTTAAAAATGTAACTATTTGGTTGAAAATATATTTCTTTTGTTGAAAAGCTGTCGTTTTGGTTGAAAATCAAACTACTTTGTTAACAATTCATTTTTTCAAACTGAAAATTGCAATTTTTGATTGAAAATTATTTTTTGTATGGAAAGCTTATATTTTTGAGTTAAAAATTCGAGTGTATTGTAGAAAGTACATTTTTTGGCACGAAAATTCAATAATTTGGTAGAAAATTGATTTTTCATTTGAAAATTAGTTTCTTGAAATGAACATGTAGCAATTCTATTTTTGGTTCAAAGTTGATCTTCTTTATTTTGAAAAATCAAATATTTGGTTAAAAATTTATGTAACTTGTTAAAAATTCGTCTTTTTTTTGTAGAAAAATAATCTTCTTGCTTTAAAATTCGACATTTTGAATACAATTTTTTTTCTTTATTGGCTAAAACATCTTCTTTGGTTGAAAACTCAACTCTTGTTGAAAATTCGTGTTTTCTGATTGAAGATTCAACTCTTTTGTAAAAAATTTGAATTTTCTCTGGAAAATTCAATAGTTTGGTGGAGAATTCAACTAATTGGTCGAATTTTGAACTACTTTCTTAAACATTCATTTCTTAGTTAAAAATTCATCATTTTAGTTCAAGTTTTTTCTTATTTGTTAAAAAGTAGGTTTTTTAACTAAAAATTGTAATGTTTGGTTGAAAATCAACTTTTTAATTATTAATTCATACCTTCCTGTTAAAAAATCAACTGCATTGTAGAAAATTCTTCATTAAGGCTTCAAAGTTTAACAATTTGGGAGAAAATTCATTTTTTTTCAATTGAAAATTAATTTTTTGAAACGAAAATATAACTATTCGATTTTTGGTTAAAAACTGATGTTCTTAATTCAACAATTCAACTATTTTGTTGAAAAATCATCTTACTCGTTGGAAATTCGAAATTGCGAAATTTAACAATAAATTTCTTGCTCAGCTACAATTTTGTTGGAAATGTGCAAAAACATGTTTTTTTTTTGGATTGAGTCATATGCACACATTTTAAAGAAACTTGAATATGTCGAAACTGGAATTTATTCAGCTTGAACCAAAGAAACATTTTTTCATTTTGCTTTTTCGGAAAAAAATGTTTGTCGTGAATTATGATTTTTGGGAATTCATATATTTTTTTGCGATTTTCGAACGTTATAAACACCACGAAAACAATGTTTCCCATGGATAAAAAATAATAACATGTTTCTTTGGTTCAAGCTGACTCAATTTCAGGTTCGAATCAATCCAAAAAACATGTTTTTGTATATTTTCCAAATATTTTGAATAAGGAAAATTTTTTTGTAATTTAAAAAAAATTGTAATTGTAAATTTAAGAAAGAGAACAGAAGATATTAACCGATTTCAAATTTCTTTTATAGTAAGGATGAAATGACAAATCTTGGAAAGAAATATTCATGAGAACGATGTTAAACATATCAAAATTGTGTATTTAACTAATTTTATTTGTCCCGGACTTTTTTAATTCACTCTGGATGGATTTCCAACGATCTAAGTATATCCAATTTTTAAAAATAAATCTTTAATGGCAGAAATCATTGAAAAATCATTTAAAATTATTTAAAATGTAACATTTCTTACGAAAAGGTTGTTTCTTCTTTTCGACATATGAAAATAAATGTTTAATCTTTCCCCTATTTTCCCCTTTTTCGTGAGAAAACCACCCTATTTCCCCTTAGTTGAACTCCTTTTACGCTGTGACCCCTGTAATGTCAAATATTGCGATATCACAGTAGTATTGTAGATTTTATTGTTGTTGAAAATCTGAAAAAAAATTAGAAAAGATTTTTTTTTTCATGAAATGGTAGTAATTTCTACAAATATCAATGTTAAAAGGTTGAAAAAATTATTGCTACGTTAAAATTGGAAATGAATTTGAACTGAAATTTTATTACAAATTATTTCTTAATTATTATTTCAAAAAATGATATGTCGAAAACAATATATTATTCTACTAAAAAAAAAAAATTCTTCCAAATAATATAATATTTGAACTTGGTGGCTTAATCAAGTACGATCCTAATCATTTGTGGTGTTATAAGAAATTAAAAATTTCATGAGCAGAAAATTCCATAGTAGAAATAATGTAAATATAAGTATTTTTTTATATATAATTCTTCAGAATATTTTTAAATTCTGAAAATTTAGTACAAAACAAAAAAAACAGTATTGAAGTATAAAGTAGAGTTATTCACTATGTTTATTTATAATAATTATCTCAACTGATATTATGATGAAAGAGAAAACATTATAAAATAGTTTCAGATAATTTATTTAATTTTGTAAAATGTCAGTGCGCGGTCTGTCTTATAGATTGAGAAGCGAAAATCTGTTGTTTTACTGATAAGCAAGTTATAGGTCGTCCTTCTTTTTTAATTTCAAACGGACAGCCTAAAAAATGTTGCGGAGGGGGCCTACGCGTTTCTAGTTGTGCCACTGAACTTACTTACAATTTCAAATAGTAAGGCTAACAATCTCGCGCAGTGCTTATTGCAATGCGAAAAAGCAGATCGAACTCACTTGCAAAGGTCAAACTCATAATTCTTTGCTTACTATGAAAATTAGTTATTCATACAGTTTACATGTTCAAATGTACTATTTCAAATAGTTATTGAAGCTACTTGTTCTAGTAATCTTTCTTTTTACAATTTGAAGTAGTAATGCTGATTTTAGGTTTTGTATATTTTGAGATCAGTATCTCATTCAGTATCAAAAACTATTTGAATTGTTTCTTCAACAATGCGAACAAGTAAACTTCAAGTTAACAATACATAAAAGTGAATCTAACTATCTACTTTTTTCCGTGCATAGATGAATTCTCAATAGAAAATATAATATTTGATATTATTTCAACCAAAAAAGATTTTAATTTGAAATCAAACGCAGTTGAATTTAACCAAAAAAGACGAATTTTCATAAAAATAGCTGAATCCTGAAACAAATCGGATTAATTTTCTACCAAAATAGTTAAATATGCAACCAAAAAGTTACTACCCAACTCTGGTTCAATTTTAGCAGAATTTTTCTTCCATGACTACTAGAAATTTTCAGAAAATTCCGAAATTAAAAAACGGTATCTGAAAATTACAAATAGTTTCCTAAAATTCCTAAATGCTCACAGAAATATAAGTTATCGTGCCCGAAAGAAGTGCGCAGTTAGCAACTGCGCACTCCTTGCTTCTCTATCCTGTTTGAAGCGGACAAATCATGGTGGCTGTGGTCATGGGCGGCAATGCACTGCAAAAGGTTGTGTTGAATTATAACGAGGCAGTAAACCTTTTTTTTCCGATTTTGGATCATCTCAAGCGTGAAAAGGATTCGAAATTTGCACAAGCAAAATAAGCTGAAAAAGTGTCGAAATCGCGAGTAAGGCAACGACCTAGAAGCTCGGTTGATGAGCGAATTATTTTTGCAATAAAATAGTTACAAGATACTGCGATCATCTACCTCGTAATTGAAATTCTAAAATGGTACATCAGGACCGCAAGTGACTTGTAACAGCTACGTAAATTAATAATGAATCCAAGTTTCAATTGAATAGTGAGTCCGCTGTTTCCTCAAATATTGACAAATATGGACTACATATTTCATATTAAGATTCGTCAACCAAAAAAATTATTTAATCCCTGGAAATTTTTCGTTACAGTAACCGAAAATTCCTGAATTATAACACAATTTTCCGAAACATGTGACTAAAGCTTTAGGCAGCTACAGTTGCTGAAATTTCTGTTTCTGTTTAGGAAAATTTAAAAACGGTTTCTGCATAAAGCCATGGTGAGTCATCTCTGAAAGTTCCTACAGAAATTTATAACAGTGATGGACATACGAGAATTTATGAAGGTAATCATGCAGAGAAGCAGAGGAAACTACTATTTTAAAATTTGAATTTAATTAATTTTGCGAAATGTATTCTACGTAAATTTTGTTTTTACTGCTGAGTACTTAATTTTCGATGTCAGTGTCATAAATAAACAGCACTTTGTGTAATTTTCGTCGCCAAGTGCGTTTTCATCAAGTATATTTTGGGTTTACGCACTGGGCAAAATGTGCAGTTGCATAATATTGTAGCGCATAGATAACACTCTTACGAAGAGGGTTGCAAATAATGGTGCAATATTTAACTATATGCTAATGTAATATCCTCATAGACCCGAAAAGCGACTCACATTCACCACTCTATTTAATTGATTTCTGTTCAAAGTGCAAAATTATTTATTCAATTGATTTAGCATTATTTCGAACAAATTCAGCCCGACGAATACAAAAATTAATAGAATGTCCAGAAAATTGAATTATTATTCGTATTATTGTATGTGGGGAACATCAGGTTAACTGGCAGGCAGTGCGAATATCTCTCGAAGAAAATTTACATAATTCTGGCTTTCATTTTGATTCAATTTAAATATTTATTCTACATACATTCAGTGCAAACTCATGCTCAATAAACTAGCCTGTCATATATTTAAAAATAATTATCAAACATTTTCTCTCCTCTAAAATAATTATCACAGGCAAAAAATCATCATCTAGATCTTGAATTTGGATCTAAGTTACTTGCAGTAAAGTGATACGCATTTAAATAAAATGATCCAGGTTAAATATCAAAATTATTTTGTAGTTCAAAGTAAACATCAGGCATTGGACTCACGACACTGTTGACACTTTTTGACACTTTTTTTAACGATGCAACTATTTTGATACCATTTTGAAAAAATTTGCAAAATATTTCAATATATCAAAGATTTCAAAAGATTTTAAGGGATTTCAAATGATTTTATAGAGTTTCAAAACTTTTAGTCTATTCTAAGAGATTCCAAGGTATTTCAGAAAATCCAAGATTTTAAGAGATATTTCGAATTTCAAGATCATTTACGGGCTTTCGAAGTATTTCGAGGAATTTGTAGGGATTGACCAGACCTACGCGAATTTACAGAATCTCCAAGTAATTGTACAGAAATTTAATCTGAATTTAACTTTACGAGCCAAAAAAACCTGCTGAGTGGAGAACGAGCCTAGCCAACAACAATTTTTTTTAAAGTCAAGTATTTTACAATAAAAATCTTGCAAAAGACAGGGCATTTCTATAACTTTGAATAACTGTCAAGCAGAATAAATTTAAAGAATTTCATTTTTAATTTGAAATTGTTTTATTCCGTTTATGAAAGATTCTAGGTTAAAAATGTTACCATTTCAAGATTCTTGTATTTGAATATTAATGGTCAGGGAAACTGAAAAATTGATTAGGGAAAAATTAGGACAGGAAGAATTGGACAATTCGCCTTTCTGGATTAAAGATTTAACTATATTGGTAGAAAATTTACACTTTGATTAAAATTCATATTTTGGTGTTGAAAAGTCAACTGAAATCTCTTTTGGGTGCAAAATAAACTATTTTTTGAAAATTTGTCTTCTTAATTAAAAAATTCATTCATTTCAGTAGGAATTGCATCTTTCTTAGATAAAATTGATACTGTTTTATTAAAAATTCAAACGGTTAATTTTTGCTAGTTTTTTTTTTAAATTTGAGCTCGAATCATCCTGTAAATTTTTGGATTTTGGTCCCAGGATTTTTCTTCGAATAATAACTATTTGATTGAATCTTCAAGATTTTTTTAATCGCGAATAGCGACTGAAAAACACTTTTTGATTCAAAATTCAACTACTTAGTTAAAAGTGAAAAATCTTTTCTTTTTTTGTTCAAAATTGAACTATTTTGTTTGAAATTTTCTATATTTTGGTGATACTTTGTCTTTTAGGGTAGAAAATTGATCTCCTTGGTGACTTATTCACCTTTTTGATTCAAAATTCATGTATTTTGTTAAAAATTAATCTTTTTTCGTAGAAAATTATTATTTTGGTTCGAAGCTCATTTCTTTGGCTTGAAAAATTAGTTGTTTTTTTTTTGTATTGAAAACTCAACTATGTGATTGAAAATTTCTGTATTTTGTTGAAACTTTGTATAATGCGGTAGAATATTAGTCTTCATATTGACTTCACATTTTGGTTAAACATTCAACCACTGGGTTGAAAATTCCATTGAATATTAAAATATTTGCTTGAAAATTCATGTATTTTTTTTATTTTTTTTTTTATTATTTTTTTTTTTGTGTAGAAAATTAATCTTTTTGGTTGAAATTTCATTTTCTTGGTGGAAAATTGTTGTTTTTTTTTCATTGAAAATAAAATTTTTTTACTAAAAATTTAACTATTCCATTTTTCATTGAAATTTTTCTTCATAGACATTTATTCTTTTTGGTAGAAAATTCATTTGCTTGGTTGACAATTTAACTATTTTATTGGAAATTTATTGCTCTAATTGAAAATTAAACTATTCTATTTTTTGTTGAAAATTTATCTTCTTTAATAGAAAATGCATCTATTTGTTGAAGATTTATCTTATTCGATAGCAAGTAAACCTTTTTGGTTAAAAATTCAACTATTAGGTACAAAATTCCACTGAAAATGAAAATAATTGCTTGAAAATTCATGTATTTTAATAAAAATTCTTCTTTTTTGGCAGAAAATTAATCTCTTCGGTTGAAATTTTATTTTTTGGGTTCAAATTTAACTAATCTGTTGAAAATTAATTTTATTTGCTTAAAAATATATTCCACTAACTGAGAATTAAACCATTCTATTTTTTGTTGGAGATTTATCATTTTTAGTTGAAAATTAATCTATCTTGTTGAAAATGTATCTTTTTGGCAGAAAAGTAAACCTTTTTGATTGAAAATTCCATTACAAATTAAAATATTTGGTTGAAAATTCATATATTTTGTTAAAAATTATACTTTTTTGGTAGAAAATTTATCTTTTTTCTCTATCTTGAAATGAAACTATTCTATTTTTTATTGAAAATTCACCTATTTGATGAAAATTCAACCATTTGGTTAAAATTGTATTTTTTTGATTGAAGATGCACCATTTTAGTTAACAGTTTATTTCTTTGGTTAAAAATTTAACAAATTCTGTTGCAGATTCGTTTTTTTTGTTGAAAATGAATTTTTTTCACTAAAAATGTAACTTGGTATTTTATTTTTTTTAGAAAATTGATCTTCTTCAGTTGAAAATTAACTTATTTCGTTAAAAACTCGTATTTTTTAGTCACAAATTCGATCATTTTGGTAGAAAATGCATACTTTTGGGTTACAAATTCAATTTTTTTTTTTCAAAAATTCGTCGTTATGACTTAAAATCTCAACATTTTGGATGAGATTTTTTTCTTTATTGATTGAAAAATCTTTCTTGGTTGAAAATTCTACTCTTTTATTAAAAATGCGTGTTTTTTGGTTTAATTCAACAGTGTTTTATTTAGAATTTCAATTTTTTGTGGAAATATCAACCATAAACTTTTTTTGTTGAGAATTCATTTTTTTAATCAAAGATTTATCAGTTTGGTTGAAAAGTTACCTATTTTGTTGAAAATTCCCTTTGTGTTGGTTGGAATTCAATTATTTCAAGTGACAATGTAATAATAAAATTTCACTGATTTCAAGGGCTTGTAATTGCTTATTTGTAATTGCTCATTTTTATGTAAAAACGTAATTGAACATAGAAATATTTACTAAAAGGTTCACAGTGGCGTTTTGAAACGATTTTCTACACTTGTTTTCATGTTTTAAGAGGTGTCCCAACCAACACTACAAAATTTTTTTTGGCAGATTGGAAGACATTCAGAAAATCGGCTGTACATTTTTTTTCATCGTAATTATATATGTTTTGTTCACAAAAAGTATAAGCTACTCAATAGACTTTCAAAACGATGTATTCCCCTACTCAGGATCTTGTCCCGATCAAAGTTTGAGATCTTTGCATTTAATGAGACAATTTTTTTTGGAAAACCTTTTGCCTAAGATCTTTCATGAGATCTTTTAAGAAACCGACTGTCTGTTTTTCGGATCGTGAAGTTTGGCTCATTTTTTTGATTCTCGAAATTGGATAATTTTGATATTAAATGAAAGACTGAAATGCAAGGTACAGCACTTTTGATTCCTCAGGATTTACTGTGATTGTAATATTTTTACTTTTATTCTCAACTACCAAGCAAGATGCGATTCAGAAAAAACTTGGAAAGTTCTTGAAGTATTTTTCCACAATTTGTGCTTCAGTTTCCATGACAAGACCTAAATGAGAAATCCAATGTCTGGGGAACATCTGAGTCTCTATTATTAGTAAATGATGAATCACCACTTTGCTCTATTGTCTATTCTTCATTCAGTCGTCTGAATTCGAAAGATCTGGACGGATCACGATTTCCGATTAACATTGCTTTGATTAATTTGCATTCGATTTGATCTGAATACCTGAAATGCATCGTGCGGTTAGAAATGCTATTGGAAAACCACTTTTACTCCACATTATTAAGTTGCTGACTAAATTAGAATTCAGAAGTAGTGAAATTCATTTCTTCAAATGTTTTGCAATTATATTAGGTTCGATTTTACAAATTAAAATATTAACAATAGGGCAACACAAGCGAAGAGAATATAATTCAATATATGTATAAGAGCATTTAGGATCTTTAAAGTGTATTTGAAATCTAGAGAAGGTGAGAAAAAAAAACCTCGATGAAAAATTTAAAAAAGTGGACAGCACCTGCAATGCAAATCCTGAAAATATTTCCTATCAAAAACAGATTTCATATTAAGAGAAATATTTTCATTTATATAAAAATTTATTTTTTAAGATTCATTTTCTGACTGCAAAAATATTAACAAACCTAATGATAATTCAAACACAGACTTCACAGCTCAAAATGGTTTAAAAACTTGGGCAATAGGGTGATTTTTCACGAAAATAAGATTTCAAGTCTAAATATATTACATTTTCAACCAAATAATTGAATTTTCCAACAAAAAAGATGAATTTTCTACCAAAAAAGGTTAAATCTTCAACCAAAAAGATAAATTTTAAACCAAGAAGATTAATATTCTGCCAAAAAAGACCAATTTTCACCAGAAGATATGAAGCTTCAACTTAAATGGTGAATCTGCAATCAAAAAATGGAATTTTTAATAAAGAATTTCAACTTTTAATCAAGTAGTTGAATTTCCAACCAAAAAAGATAAATTCTCAAAGGAAAAAAATTATTCTATATTTAAATCTATAACATTTGGATTCATCTAAACAATATAAATCTTCAACCAAATAATTCATTTTTAACAGAATAGTTGCATTTTACACCAAAAAAGATGAATTTTCTACCAAAAAAAGTGTAATCTTCAACCAAAAAGATGAATTTTAAACAAAGAAAATTTTTTTTTTCAAAAAAGATAAATTTTCAACCAAAAAAATGAAGCTTCAACCAAAATGGTGAATCTGCATTAAAAAAATGAATTTTTAACAAACAACTTTAACTTTTAACTAAGTAGTTGAATTTTCAATAAAAAATGTTAATTCTCAAAGAAAAAAAATTCTTATTTGTAATCTAAAACAGTTGACTCCATCTAAACAATACGAATCTTCAACCAAATGATTCTTTCTCAACAATACAGTTTAATTTTATACCAAAAAAGATGCATTTTTTACCAAAAAAGTTAAACTTCAAACAAAAAGATGAATTTTAAACCAAGAAGTTTGAACCTCTGCCAAAAAAGACAAATTTTTAATCAAAAAAATGAAACTTTAATAAAACTGGTAAATCTTCGACCAAAAAACTGAATTTTAAATTAATGATTTCATCTTTTAACCAAGAAGTTGAATTTTCAAAAAAAAAAAAAAAAAAAAGACAATAATAATTCTTAGGGAAAAAATATTCTAATTTTCAATCTACAACGGTTGAATTCATCTAAACAATACAAATCATCAACCAAATAGTTCAGTTTAAACCAAATTGTTAAATTTTTCAAACAAAAAGGCGAATTTTTAACCGGAAAATATGAATTTTCATCTAAAGTGGTGAATCTTTAACTGAACAAAAAAAAATTAACGAAGTAGTAAGTTCATTAACTCTTAGCCAAGTAGTATAATTTCCAACAAAAAAGATGAATTCTTTAAAAAAAATAACAAAATAATGCAATAGTTGATATTTCATAAAAAAAAGTCAAATCTCAGTAAAATACTTGACTCCTCAACGAAAAAAGATCAATTTTCTACCAAAAGAGATGAATTTTTATAAACAAAAAAAGACAAATTTTAAACGAAGAGTTGAGTTTTCGAAGAAAAAAGTCGAATTTTTCCGCAAACATTGAACTTTTAAAACAAGTGAGATACATTTTCCACCAAACATTTTAATAAAAAAAAAATAATTAACCGAATAGTTGCATTTACAATTAAACAGTTACATATTTGACCAAAATAGTTGAATTTTTAACTCAAAAATATGAATTTTCAACCAATGAGATTAATTTTCTTCTAAAAAAGACTGTTTTCAACAAAAAATGGAATAGTCAAATTTTCAGTAAAGAAAACTAATATTCAACATAAAAAAAAAGAATTTTTAACGAAAGAGATGAATCTTTAACTAAAGAATTACTTTTTGACAAAGTAATTCATCTTTCAACCAAATGGTCAAACTTTCAACGAGCTTGAGTTTTCCACCAATAAAGATGAATTCTCAACGAAAAATTCAATAGTTGGTACTTTAAACAAAGAAAAATTTGATTTGGAATAAAATTCTTTAATTTATCCTTAATTTTAAATATGAATTGATTATTGATAAATAAATTATTCTTAATTTTCAACCAAACAGTTCCATTTTTAAACCAAAGAGATAAGTTTGCAGCTAAGAAAGATTTTTCACTCAAGAAAAAAAAATGTATGCCAAACTGTCGAATTTTTAAGCCAAAAATGAACCTTTTTTGACAGAACAGTTGAATAATAAACCCGGAAATATGAATTTTAACCAAAAAAGTTATTTTTCGATAAAATAGTTACATTTTCAACCAAAACAGATGATTTCTGAACCAAAAACATAATATTAGACTTTTCAATTGAAAAGATTGAACTTTCAATTAAAAAGATTCATTTTCTACAAAAAGATGAATTTTCAATACGGAAAACCGAAAAAGATTTAGTATTTTTAACCAAAAAAGATGAAATTTCTATAAAGAAATGTTTTTTAAAAACGAAAACAGGAATTTTTAACAAGAGTTGAATTTTCAACACATTGTTGAATTTGGAAGCGAAAAAGATAAATTTTCTGCAAAACACTTGAATTTTCAACCTTAAAATATAAATGTTACACGAAAACGTTAATTTTCAACCAAATTTTTTATCAAAATAATTGAATTTTTAACTAAAAGAAATGAATTTTTCACAAAACATTTGAATCTTCAACCAAAAAGGATGACTTTTTAAGAAAATGGTTTCAATGAAATTTCAATTTTTAAACAAAAATATGAATTCTCAATCAAGCATATAGAAGTAGAAATTTTCAATAAAAAATAATTAACTTTTGACGAAAAACAGTTGAATTTTCTTATTGGGCTTTATTAATTCGGTTTTCATTAAACCGAAAAATCGAGAAGAAGAGGAAGTTTCTGGAAAACAAGGGAAAGAAGAGGAGTTCTCTAAAAAATGGGAAAAGAGGGGAATCGGGGAAAAAGTGTGAAATCTGTAAACACGAATTTGTTCAATTAATTTATTTGTATACCATTAAGCCATTTCCCTTTCAGGGTAGGCGTGACACTACCCGATTCGGGTAGTGTTTCTAGGTGGATAGTTTTCTTGTAGTTATAAATAACTACAAGTTTGGGTTCACCACACCCATAATATGCCAACAGCACACAGTATTCTCGAATGGTCACCCATCCAAGTACTAACCGCGCCCAACGCTGCTTAACTTCAGTGATCTGACGAGAACTGGTTTTTTCAGCGTGGCATGGCCGTTGGCCATTTAATAAATCAGAATAGGAATTGATTATTATTAAATAATCATTTTCAATAGAAAGAAATAGATACAAAAAGCAAATGTTGAAATTAGAGGTGAGAAGATCCTCACATACGTAATAAAAGCGAAACATGAACTTCTCGTACGGTTTCTGGATTATTATTAGCCAGCTCTAAATTAAAATCCTGCTTTTTTCACCGTATCTCGGATTTAAAGCAAATGTACAAAAAGCTACAGAAGAGAAAAAAATAAAGCTTGCACGAGTCGACTGAAAGCTGTGGCATTATATTATATATGCAAAAAATGTGAGGGGAGGATAATTATTATATAAAAAATATTTTAATTATGTTTCGAAGATAAATAAAATCGTGCAAGATTAGGTATTATAGTAATCACTTGAATACCTTGTTTCTTCGATAGCTGGAGTAACCGGTCTGAAAAAACCATAAAAATGTCATCATGTAGTACTTTCGTGACATTTTTTATTTTTTTCTACAATGTTGCATCTCTAATCATCTGTGAAAACTACGAAGCCTTAAATGGTGAAACTACATCCTAGAGAAATGGAATAAGCCGTGCCATAAAAAAACATCGAAACGAAGGTTCCAACTTTTCGTTTCGTGGAAATTTTCAAGCATTTGCATTTTCATTAGACTTTTGTGCCACCTCTACGTGACAGGCGAGATAATGAGACGAGCGCATATAAAGTAGCAACGTTCGGAAAAAGAAGAATAGAATGAGAAAACGCCCTTCATATTCGGAGGCTAATATTTCATTTATAACTGAATCGACTAGTGATAAGCCGCCTATCGAGGCTTAATCTTCTCGTCGACAGTAATTTATTGTCACAAATGTGCCTCAAATTTCCGGTCGGATTGGGAAACTTCCAAATCTGCAGAATTTAAACACAGGTTCACTGTTTTAAATCCAACTTTATTAATATGTGACTAATATATCAATGTAATGGAAAATTGGACCGATGAATTTGATACATTTAAAAATTATTGACGAAAAAACAGGTATGACCAAGAAAATTAAATCAAGCTCAATTTATTGCACAATTTTAGATTCAAAGGCTGCAAGATTAAACCATTTTTCAAATTGTTAAATTGAAATTAAATGTTTTGAACTTCAGTTATTTAAAATATAAAACTTTTAAATTTCATCGCTTTCGAATTGAAAAGCTTAATAACTGCAACTATTTCACGATGACAATTTTAAAATAAAACAATTTAAAAGTTAGAAGTATATTGCAATTGGAACAGTTATAAATAGAATCGTAAGAAATTCCAATACTTTAAGATTAAAAATAGATTAAAAATAAAAGTTTTTAAGCATTCTCTGAAATTAAAAAATTTATATTTCAAATATTCAAAATGAAACGTCGAAAATTGTAGAAAACAAAATTTTAAAGTGCTTAACATTGAATAGTATTTCAACTTCTACAACAAATAGAATACATTCTTTATATCAGGTTCAAATAATACAAAATTTTAATTTTAAGTTGATCCATCTCCCCTATTTGTGCGTTTTCCGGAAAGAGAAATTCGTAATTTGTTGTCAACGTTTACCCCTACCCCCGGGCAGGGGTTAAACTTAACATGGGGTTTTAAATGGGGAAAGCTCGATTTAAAAAAAAATGGAAAAAAGAAAACTATTTATACACTTTTTGTGAATTAAAGTATAGTCACCTCTTAAAGAATATTCGAGGAATAAATTCCACCTGATAAAATTTAATTTTAATCCCCTCACCAATCCCCTTTATTGTATCCGTAAAATGCCCCAAAAATGGCAAAAAACTGTTTTCTGCCAGATTCATGATAAAGACGGTATTTTTTGGAAGTTTTTCAACATGAATTATTTTTAATTGATAAGTGACAAGTTTCTTAGTATTTTTAAAATAATTATAAATTGTTCAGACAATGATTATTTGTTGAAACAATTTTGTCTCCTTGTAAATCGTGGAAAGTTATTATTTTCTAGAATTAATGAAACAATTAACGGATGTTGAGGGTAATATTCTCTTCTTGCGGATATTAAAATTTTTTTAGACATTTTTAATTTGTTTAAACAATTTTCATTTCTTAAACAATTTTTTTCCTGTGATTCGTGAAAAGATATTCTTTGCTGCAAATAATAACGCAATCAACGAATTTAAATAGTAATATTTGTTTGCTTAAGATATTTTAATATTATTTAAACAATTAATAATAATGCACTTGCTCCTGTTCATAGGGAATGTGGAAAAAATCTAGGTTTTTCGAATCTCTTACACTATGTCGCTTAATATTCAGTATTCCCTTATCTCAGAACGTATACCCTATATTGTTTAAAAAATAATAGTTTGTTAAAAAAATTAAATTACACTACTCTAAGTAAAGTATAATATTTTTTTCAGTCACCCCCGTAGATAATTGCAATCTGTGAACTGAAAATAATTTGCATGTACGTAGATTCTACATAGATTTTACATTATATTATTATTATAATGTAGATACTACATACATACAAACTATTTTCAGTTCAAAAAATCCAATTACCCACGGGGGTGATTTAAGGAAAAAAAAATCTTCACTTAAAACAGTTGAATTTAATAATTCAAAAAAATTACTATTGTTTAAGCAATATAGAGTACACGTTCTGACATTAGGAAATACTGAATTTTTGGCGACATATTGTGAAAGATTCGAAAAAATTTGACTTTTCTCCACATTTCCTATAAACAGCCGTAAGTGAATGATTATGCATTGTTCAAATAATTGAAAAATATCTTGAGCAAGAGAAGATTATACTTTGAACTCCTTAATTGTGCCATCAATTGCAGAAAAGAATACATTTTCATGATTCACAGAAAAAAATTGTTTAAACAAATGAAAATTGTTTGAATAAATTAAAATTGCTCAACTAATTACCAAATATCCTTTAAAAATATATTACTCTAAAAATTCTTCAATTGTGTCATTATTTTCAGAAAATAATAACTTTTTACGATTTTAGGGCCAACAAATTGTTTAAACAAATAATATGTAAAAAAAAGGGACTGCTCTTGAAATTTATCAACTTTAATTTATCCCGAAAGATAATTACTTTTCACGATCTACAGGGAGAAAAAAATTGTTTAAACACATAATAGTTGTTTGAATAATTTAAAAATACTTTGATACTCGTCACTTACCGATTAAAAATAATTCATGTTGAAAAAATTCCGTCTTCATCATTAATTTGATAGAAGACTGTTACTTTGCATTTTTTGGGGTATTTTCCGGGCGCAATAAAAAGGGATTGGGGAATCCAAATTAAAATTTATTTGGTGGAAATTATTCCTTAAACATTCCTTAAGCGGTGACTATACTTTAATTCACGAAAAGTTTATATAAGATAATTACAAAAGTATTATTATAAAAGTATTCGAAAAAATGAAAAAAAACTACTTTGTATTAACCTTTTGTAAATTGAATTTCATCCAGCACTTAGGAAATGTTCAAGGAATAATTTCCACCCCATAACTTCTGAATTTAACACCCTAACAATAAAGACGGGATTTTGTGTAATGATCTCAACATGAATTTTTTGTATTTTATAGGTGACAAGTTTGAAAGTATTTTTAAACTAATTTCAAATTGGTTAAACAATTATTATTATTTCTGAATTTGTGCTTCCCATCTAAATCATCATAAGTTAGTTTTTTTTGGATTAATGACACAGTAAGTGAATGCTGAGCATGTTACTTTTCGTTTAGGGCAGTTTTCAATTGTTTAAACAATTTATATTTATTTCAATTCTTTTTTATTACAGATCATAAAAAGTTAGTATTTCGGGAATTTATGGGTAAATCTATAAATTTGTTGATAATAATTTCGTTCATTTAATTTCAATTTAATTCAATTACTTTTGTCTCTTACTATGGAGAAATTATACTTCAATTCTTCAAACAACTATATTTTCTTGAACAATTTTTTTTCAAATAATAATTGTTTGAACAATTAAAGTATAACTTCTGAAAAAAAGCATCTTAATAATCCCTGACATTGTGTAAGAAAATAAAAAAAAACTAGATTTTTCTCCACCTTTCCCATGAAAAGTCAGAAGGGAATGATTAATAGTGGTATATAACACAGTTTAATGATGTCTTAAACAAGAAATATTGTTCCTTACATCCATTAAATATGTATTCAGTTCAAGAAAGTTATAACTTCTCATGATTTAGAATGGAAAAAATTTTAATAAATATTAATTGTTTAAACAATTACAAGGTGTCTTCAACAACAAATATTTCTCCTAAAATACATTAGTTGTGTCATTAATTCGAGAGAATACGAACTTTTCATGATTTAGTCAGAAAACAAAAATGGAAGGAATATAAATTATTTGAATAATTAGAATATAACCAAATGAAAATATATTATTCTGAAAATTCACTTTTTATATTAATAATATTTACAAAACTGACTTTTTATGATTCACAGGGGAATTAAAAATTTCTTAACAAATAATAATTGTTTGAATAATTTGAAATTTGTTAAGGAATACTTGTACACTTGTTACGCATTGAATACAAAAAAAGCATGAATTTTGAATGAAACTGCTATTTTGCATTTTCCGGGAATTCTTTGGCACAATACAACTGTTTAGGGCGTCAAATTTAAACGTTTGGGGTGGATATGATGCCTTTAAATATTTTTTAAAGAAGTGACTGAAATTCAGTTTGCCAAAACTTAAAAACACGTAATTTTTCCCTATTTTTCACAAAACTGAGCTTTTCCCACTTAAAATCCCACGTTAATTTCAGAGGCACGTTTTAATATTATCAATTTTAAAAAAAATTTGTTTTTCCAGAAACCTTACAAAATAGAAAAGAACCTTGCCCTCTAGCAAAAAAAAAAAAGTTTCTTTTTACCCTCCTAGTGTACATAAAACAGTTACATGAGAAACAAGAAATAAATTGTAAAGGTTTTTTTTTTCTGTGGTCTGTTTTCCACAAGTGACGATTTAATATACCAGTTTGCTACAAACAAAGAAAAATGGCTTAGTAAATTCTAAATGTACATTTTCTCCCTTTGAAGCAATGTTTTCCATTCAATTAGAGTGTAATTACTTTGCTACATTTATTCTCTCTGACAAAAGGTATTATCGTACATTGAAAAAGACTTTTCCATTAACTTGTTAATTGTTATAGAAAAACGCTTAGTGTATTTTTAGTTATCAACCGTGAATTCGGAATATTTAGTACTTTCCCGATGATTACTTCATTTGTTATTACATGACTACCAAATTTATCACACTTTTTACGTGAGTTCCTTTGCAGCGAAAGTTTCATATCTTTTACTTTTTGCACACGTCGATTTAGGCAATAACTTCATGTCTATGTGTGTAGAGAGACATTTTTGTGAAAGTTCACCGATAAAAGTATACGCTTTAGCAAAAGTCCTCGAATATCAAACAAGTTGACCTATAGCATTAACTATCCAAGCACATTTTCTTTCAGAAAAGTTTGTATGCAATATTCATATCTTCTAGCCGACACATTTCGCGGTTTTTTATTACTTCAAAGGTTTTGTACTTTGTAGGAAAAGAATGACATTCTCGGCGGAGTCTGACAAGATGGTACCAAACTTTGAACGTGTCTTTGTCAAAATTTTAAAACCAAATTTAAACATCTGTTCTTTGAATTATTTACAAGATTATTAGTTCTGGAATATTGTTATATTTACTATAATAATGAAAAAATATCTCAGAAGCTGACTTAAGAAACCAGAACCTTTTTTCGTTGACCGCGCCCATTTTATATTGAACACAACCAGTTTTATCTGGTGAAAATCCATTCATTTGTACTGCACTCTTATTTAAATGGGCGATGCCCATTTAATCGCCGTCTACCTGCTTGATCTACCCCCACTCCTCAACTTCCCCTCACGCAGCTGTGGGATCGCCAGAGTGCTGCCACTGACCCTTGGCAGCAGGGGGGGTTCTCAACCCTGGAATATTGTTATATTTACTATATTTATGAAAGATATTGCCAAATCTGAGTCATGAAGAAAGACCTCTTTATATCTAGACCACACAAACGTTTATCTAAGCAAGGGGTCTTTATATCGAACACGCGCCTATTCATATCTGGAATACATTTATTTTGTTGGACCACGTTTTAACCTATGTATACCACTAAACTTTCTGACCACGCCCCTTTTACCTTGACCACGCCTATTCTGATCACGCCTATTCTGCTCTGCTCCCCACTACCCAACTTCCCCTCACGCAGCTTAGGGAGTGCCAGACTGCTGCCTCCGATCCTTGCCAGTAGAGGGTTTCTTGGTACCTAATGAAGATTATAAAATACGAAACTTTAAAAAAAAATTATTTTTCCATTAGGAATTTAGAAATATTATATTCGAAATCTACGTTTTTTGACGATTTCAACGATATGTTATTTGCCTCAATAAGTTAAACATGAGAAGTGTTTTGTAGGAAAAATGGTGGCATTTTGAATTTGAAAAAGATTTATTATGTAAATTCTAGTCCTAATTTATAGAAGTGCTATTCTAATATTTCGTTATAATTTGATGATATTTTGAATCAAACTTTTTAACTAATTTTCTTTCACCAAGGCTTCTACAGAATTAGGATCTCCAAATTTAAGGTCTTTTCCAGCTTTGCTCAAAGGCAATTGAAAAACATTCTGAATTTTTTGCTTTATTTTTTATTTTGGAATACTCTGCAGATACTAGTTTTTTTTGTATGCTAAACTCATTGCAACGTCAACAAATTTAAATTTCCTGTTCTCTTGTTTAATATCAATTTCATTTGTTTTTAAACTTGAATCTTTTCTATTTGAAGTCTTATTAATTGCGAATGATTTCCTAATTTTAAATATTTGTAAAACGGAAGCCATTTTCGATTTACTGAAATATATCGACAATTGAAGCTGTCACTTGAAAATTATAAGAAACAGTACGATTGAAATACCTATAGATTTCTTTATGTTTTACAGAAAGAATTTGAAATTATCCGATTTTGAATGTTTTTGACTTTTAAATGTTCAACCGATGAGTGTTACAAATTAAAATGTTACAATTTTGAACTTGAAAGAGCTAATTAGCTCTAGGGACTTCCAGACAAATGCAACTGACTACAATCTAAAGCTACGGAAATAAATAATAGGTGAATTAAAAATCAATCAAGGAGGAAGTTTAAAAATATTTTTCAAGCAAAAGTCGAGAAATAGCGGCATTAGCGACATTAGCGGATGACGAAGAGAAAATAGTGCCATCAGTGGCCCTTTTTACATAATATTATAGAAAATTCCGTAATTGTAACAGAAAATTAGATAATTTGTAACTGATTTTTCCCACATTAATCCTAATTTTTCTAAATTTATCGTCATTTCACAAATTAAGAATTTCTAGCCGTGCACTTACTCTAATTTTCAGCTTATTAAAGTAACTAACACATCGTTGGAATCGCACAAAAACGTAGATTTCGAATACAATATTTCAGTATTACTAATTGCAAAATTAAGAATTGTTCAATTTTCGTATTTTATTTCTCATAAATCAAAAAGGACCACTGCTGGAAAGTGCGGGGGCAGCAGTCTGGTGGTTCTCAACTGCGTGAGGGGCAGTCGGGTAGTAGAGGTAGATCATGCAGACAGACAACGATCAAATGGGCACTGCCCTATTTAAATATATGGACCACCCTCTTTCTATGAGCACGTCCCTTTTATTCCGGACCACGCCCCTTTTTATCCGGACTTCCCCCCTCTTATTTTGAACACACCCCTTTCAATAAACACCCCTGTTTATATCATATATACATGATAGAAATTAATCTAAAACAATGGAAAAAAATTATAGCCAGGCGATCAAACAGGCTATAAAATGATCCTAAATATTGAACGCAGTGTCTCGTCGTCCCGAAATTCGGGATGACTAGTGCGGGAAGACACCCCTGTGATTGGCCATAGAAATAATGTTGGTGAAACACCTACCCCTTTTCCAACGTCTCGTGGGGGCGGGAAGGCACCCCTCTGATTGGCCACATAAATAATATTGGTCCAACCCCCCTAATTTTTCGGGACGACTAGACACAGCCAATATTTAAATATAATGTAGGAGGCAATGGAAAACAGTCCACAATCATAATAACTATTCAATTCCGAGATATTGGTTCTGATAACTCTAGACGTGTGGATATGCAGGAAGAGAATATACCTTAAGCTTCGTGCTCGTCAGAATTAGAATTTTTTTATCACTGATGCTTTGGTATTGAACACATTTTAATTAACTTTCAAGGATTACATTGCGGGAAATAGATTTATGCAAATAAATTACCACAGGATATTTGCCTGTATTTGACAACTTAATAAGCAAATCAGAATGAAACACGATCTTATTTATGAATATAAATGAGTTATCTGATAGAATTAATATCAGAAATTTCTTCAATTTCATATACTGTATAATCATAGTACTTATTGGAGTATTGACTTAATTTGTATGCTTTATCGCTGCTAATATGCTCCGGGTCATTGTTTCATTGTACAAGCAGTTTGATGCTTGCTCGTTACTTCTCTAACGGGGATCGTGAAATTAAAGTCCATTAAATTTAGTATTTTCTGTTAATTTTTTTTAAAGCTTATAAATCAGCTGAGCAAGACTTTTATTGTAACGCATTCTGTGCTTACTAACGATATTTTATAAGGGACTTTCCTATACAACAAACCTTTTTTTTTTAATTATTTTTTATCATCTTCCCACATTAAAACGCTTCGATATTCTATCACTTTTCTGGAAAATACAATGATTTTATTTTAACTAAAGAAAGGGTGTGTACTAGGGTGGTCCAAAAAACGCTTTTCGAGCTACAGGGCAAGTCCCCCCCCCCCCCCCGAAAAAAGTTTCCATTTTGGAGAAAAAAAATCCCTAATTTTTTTTTCTTTGAAATTTGAATATTAACACGTGCCACCGGGCACTTCAAAATCCCATTTAATTAAGGGCATGTTATACATTAGTCACGTGACCCAGCCAGTCCTGAGATCCATATTTTTTGTCCCATATTTAAAAATAAAAGTTAAAATAGAGCGCAAAAAATTTGGGAAAATATTAATAAATATAAAAGGACAGTGTGTGGTAAAGCATAGAGTTGGGGGAGAAAAAAAAAGTTATTATTGGAATAACAAATATCGACCGGCAATCAAGCGATCTGCATTATCAACAGTGCTGACACCATCGATACATCAAATATCAATTCGTTTATTTGCACCAAACCAGCAAATATTATCAAGTGTAATTTTTGCAACCGATGTTTGCATAATTTTCCTCAAGACATGTGAGCCAGAACCTCAAAAATGTTTCATTGAGAACATTGAAAATTGGTTACAGAGTTCTACAGTACGGTCGGTATTACTTATTCATTGCATTTTTTTCTTCAACATTTCGAGCCAAATGTTGTATACAAACGCAGATTACAGTTTCCTGATGCTTTCCCCCAAGTTTCAACTCGATATCTCATTTTGTGTGGACATGAGTTGTTGCACAAAAAATGCCCATATTGCTCCGGTTTTAATTTCTTCAAAAAAATTTTTTTCTAAATTTCGAGCCAAATGTTGTATACAAACGTACGTTATTGTTTCCTGAGGCTTTCCCCCAAATTTCAACTCGATATCTAATTCGGTGTGGACGTGAGTTGTTGCAAAAAAATTATCGATAATTTAGGTCACGTGACTCATGTATAACATGGCCTTAACATGGAGAAATTTTGGATTTTCGAAAAATTGAACTCATACTTCAGGGTTTGATGGAAACGTGCCAAACTTTTCAGGGATTGAAGAGGAGTACCTATGAAATAAAAGCATACTATTAACTTTTATTTTTAACTCACCCTTACCCCCCTCCCCCCCCAGCGCCCCAAATATGACCCAAAAATCAAAAAACTACATTTTTACGTATTATTGTTACTTTTTACCGATTCCCGTCGTCTTTTTCATACGAATAATTGCAAATGGACAATTTGAATATTTTCCATGACATTTTAAACAATTTTTAATGTTCAAACAAATGTAACTGATTTAAACAATTATTTATTCCCAAAAAATGTAAAAAATAATCGTATTGTCTGATTGAAATGTGATAGTTTGTCATTGGTTGGAGTAGTAATTAAAAAAAAACATTATGTAATTATTTAAACAATTACTTATTGTTTATTCTCAAAATTTCTAAAAATTGACCCAGAGATGTCCTCTGTTTTCTCAAACTGGTATCCTATGCTACTTTTTGTTGAATAATTATATAATTTTGATAGATATCTTTTAATGTTTAATAAATTTCTATTTGTTTAAACAATTTTTATTTGCTTAAGCAGTTTTTTTCTCGATAACTTAAAAAAAAATAAAATACATATTATTATTTTTCTGACTGTATAGTGTACAGAAGGAATATATTAACCATTTTTTAATTGTTTAAACAAATATAATTTATTTCAACAATTATTTTTCCAAAAATATTTTTTAAATCATATTTTCTGCATTAAACATAATATTGAATGATTTCGAGGAGTAGTAAATTCTGTTGAAAACGTCACAATCACCTCCATTTTTAAAAGGTCTTCGAGCGGCACATTTGAAACAAGTTCAACGCTGCATGTGTGAATTACAGAAATATCAAATAACTTGAAAACAGTCTTATAAATAATCGTATGAAGCTAAAACGAAAATCAGCGACACGTTTTAATATTTATAACGAGTATGAAAATGTAAAAAAACAATCTGTTGAAACTTGAATCATAATTTGCATTAGTGAATGTGCTTTTTTATAATATAATTATGATAAAGATTGTAAAAATATGAAGAAAGCAATAATAAATATACTTTTATAATTTAAATTTTATCATGACTTTCATGAATTATTTAGTAATCCGCCAAAGAACATGTCAACCATCCATACTCAATTTGAAGGAAATTTGAAAAAAAACAATAATTAATTGTATAAACAATAAAATAAAGTTTTTAGCAGAATTTATTAGTCCTCGCAATCATTCGATATGATGTTCAATTCAGAAAATACGATTGAAAACATATTTTTGGAAAAATGATTGTTGACAAATTATATTTGTTTAAACAATTAAAAAATGGTTCAAATATTCTTTCTGTACACTATACAGTCGGAAAAATAAATATATGTATTTTATTTTATTTAATTTTTTTAAAGTTATCGAAAAAAACTGCTTAAGCAAATCAAAATTGTTTAAACAAATAGGAATTTATTAAAAATTGAAAGAAATGTATCAAAATGATATAATTATTCAACAAAAAGTAGCATAGGATACCAATTTCAGAAAAAAGAGGACATCTCTGGGTCAATTTTTAGAAATTTTGAGAATAAACAATAAGTAATTGTTTAAATAATTACATAATGTTTTTTTTTTAATTACTACTCCAACCAATGACAAACTATCACATTTCTATCAGAAAATACGATTATTTTTTACATTTTTTGGGAATAAATAATTGTTTAAATAAGTTACATTTGTTTGAACATTTAAAAATTGTTTAAAAAGTCATGGAAAATATTCAAATTGTCCATTAGTAATTATTTGTATGAAAAAGACGACAGAAATTGCTAAAAAGTAACAATAATACGTCAAAATGTAGTTTTTTCATTTTTGTGTCATATTTGGGGCGCTGTGGGAGGGGTAAGGGTGGGTTGAAAATGAAAGTTATTAGTATGCTTTTATTTCATAGGTACTCCTCTTCAATCCCTAAAAAGTTTGGCACGTTTCGATCAAACCCTGAAGTATGAGTTCAATTTTTCGAAAATTCAATATTTTCCCATGTTAACTAAATGGGATTTTGAAGTGCCCGGTGGCACGTGTTAATATTCGAATTTCGAAAAAAAAATTAGGGATTTTTTTTTCTCCGGAAATGGGAATTTCTAGGGTGAAAAAAAATTTTGCAATGCATTTTTAGACCACCCTAGTGTGCACGCATAACGCGCACAATATTCTGGTTCTCAAAAAAAAGGGGGAAATAGGAGAATAGTGTAAAAGGTGAAAGAGTGTATTCTAAATCCGAATTAGTAGAAATTTTACTAATGCAATTAGTAGCATTGTGTCTTACTGCTAAATTAGTAATTTTATCACTTTCTACTAAATGAAATGGTGAGATTTATATTACTAAATGAATCAGTAAGGGTATTATACTAATCTGCTTAGTAGAACTAACTCATTCAATGAGTAACGATGAATTGCCAAGGAAACATAATTTAATAATTTTTCAATACTTTCTGCTAGTTTTTGAGTTTTAATTAAGAAAGTTTAATGTCTTCCCAATTTACAATATTCAAATTCAAACGGTTCAGTATCCAGTTAACTTAAGACATCTTTAAGGAGTAAGATAAGTATAAATTAAAATTTATACTACTACAGCATCCTGACGATTAAACAAAATTTAAGGAAGTTAGATATAAGTGAAGAGATTTTAGTAAAAGCATGCGAGTAGTACAAAAAAAATATTTCAGGAAAGCAAAACAGCGTTCTTAAAAATTAAAATATTAAAATGAATATAATTTTATAAGATCGTTAATATAACATAAATATAGCTTTTATTTTTTTCATTTTCTCATTTTACTTTTTGTTCTAATATACAGTGAACCGCGGAGATACGATCCCCGGAGTTAGTAATTCCGAGAATTGACGCCGCGCCGCGGTTATGGTTGAGCGGAGCTGCGCGGGGTGTGCGGTGTTCATTAAAGTGTGACAAAACAGGAGCGTTGCGGTAAGGCGCTGTGCCCTAACAGTCTACCTGTCCAACTGCGTCATGACGTGGCGACAGTACACTCGAGGCGGAAGGCACACACATAGTGAATAAGCACGATGGCGAGCTCACGTCTACCAGCAGTGGGGACGTGGGCTCCGATGCTTGAAGCCAACTGATGCCGACGGGACTGATTAACTGATCGGATTATTTCGTGCTATCGAATGAGCATGGCTTTGACATTAACAACAACGCCATCTGAAATGCGAATATACAGGGTGGACCATTTTAATCTATTATGGGAAATAACTCATAATTTTGGTTGGATATAGAAAAAGGTTTCAGACAAAATTTGAAGGGGGCAGAGGGCGTCAACTACTGGTACTAATGACCTTAACCTTGAATTCAATTTTCAAGTTTATTTAAAGGTCAAAGTGATTTTTTTAAATAAGAACCCCTACTTTCGACCCCAGATTTGAAAAGAGCGGGAAATGTTACGTTCAAAATGATATTTTTATGGAGGTCGAATGAAGGTCAAATTTGCGATAATGTTTAAATAACGAGTGTGAGCTCGGAATTGAGGTTGGGAACAGC
>CAKNYM010053185.1:722090-831701 GCA_932195095.1 Andricus curvator | reverse complement strand
TCGTCAAGGTTATTCGAAGGCCAAAGTTTGGATGAAGGTCAAATTTGACCTGCATTAGACCTTGCCATGACCTTCATAAAAATATCATTTTGAACGTAAAATTTCCGCTCTTTTCAAATCTGGGGGCAAAAGTAGGGGTTCCCGTTTTAAAAAATCACTTTGCCTTTCAAATAACTTTGAAAATCGAATTCAATGTCAAGGTCATTGGTACCAGTAGTTGCCCCCCCCCCCCCCTCTGCCTCCTTTAACTTTTGTCTGAAACATTTTCATATCTCCAACCAAAATTCTGAGTTATTTCCCATAATAGATTAAAATGGTCCACCCTGTATATCGCGAAGTAGTATCTCGAAGTTATTGGAGCAATGTTAATGAAAAAGAGCAGTGAATATCAAATAATTTTAATCAAAAATGTTATACTACGGCTTAAAATTATTTATTTACTATAACATTTCTTATTAATATTTAATTCAAATTTCTTCTGAATTGGTGGCGCTGTCGTTGGCTGTCGCCAACAGACTCTACGATTCGACAAAGAAAACAGAGAAGAAGTATTGGATAAACACATAGAGAGAGAGAGAGAGAGAGAGAGAGAGAGAGAGTACGATCGTTTCGAAACGAAAAGACCTGCCATTGGAACGCAATCGGATCGTCTCTTTCTGTCTCACATGGTAGAAAGAGAGGTTCGATCGACTTCAAGCATCGTAGTCTCAACCCCCAACTGCCAAGTGTTGACGCGAGAATTGTGAAAACTGTGCTTTTCGTGAACAGTTAATCTGATATTTATAAAAGTAAGTGATTTTTTGGTAAGGGATCGTACATAAATTACGTGACGCATTTCTCATTTGTTTAAATAAAGATGAGAATAAAATTCCCATGCAATTAAAAAAGTAACAACGATCTAAACAAAAGAAAAACGTGTCACGTTGTATATGAACGATCCCTAAATAATTTCTGCGTATTTTTAGTTATGGAACTTCGTAATGCATTATGCGCTATACGCAGAAGTACGTGTGTTTTCGAATATTTAGATTTTAATTCTTTATCAAAGACGCTGAAAATTATGGTAGTGTGGGATTTAATTCAATGATTCGCCCGGAGGTATTTCAGACAATCACCTGAGATCGCTCCCAGATGTTTATTATTATTTTTGTGGGATTCGTTTTTAATCGCTGCTTCCTAGAAGTACCTTGGCATCCGTCCTAGAAAATTCTTGAAATTGGGCTAGGTTCGAGAATCAACTTTCAATTCAATGTTACATGGTTCCAAACAAAATTGCAAAAGTCCTGCGTTTATTAATTTTACCAAGTTTTACATGTTTGTCACACCAAAAAAAAACAAGAATATAAGAGTTAAACTACCCTTACAACTACCGTCTAATCCCTGAGCGTAGGAGATTGACGGGCCGAATTTAACATTTTCGTTAGTTCTAACGCTCAAAACGTATGCAAAATTTCGAGATACTGTCGTTCTAGTTAACGTGACCGGGACCCATAGCACGCCTTTTTTCGGTAAACTAAACCTTCCGGGCGACTCCGCGAGGCGAGCGCGTAGGGAAATACGGATGGAGCGGGGAAATAATTACAACAATTTCCCTTTTATTCCCATCTTGACAACCTCGCCGGTCAAGGTGTCAACGAAGAATGCTGTTGAGGCTTGGTGAAAATCAGACTCGTTAAGGTAGGGGTATCGGTATGATGGGAGAATAAAAATTTTATTTCTGCTGATTGCCGTGGGAATGATCGCAGGATATGGCGTGGTGCTGACAACGTATCTGTGCAAAGTTCTTGAATTTTGATATCCTCGTGAATTGCAGCGGATACGAAAATACTGCCTGCATGTAATTTGATTTTAGCAAAGTTTTAAAAATATTGCTTCTGAGACACTGACGGGAAAGTACATCCATCTTTGTCACAATTCGCTGAATACTTAATCAATTATAACATTATAGCTTAATCATGATGAGTTTTCCTATAATCGACAGCGACCATCAATAGTAGTAAGAGAAACTCACTCCTTATGTGAATATTTAGTTTTCAATTCTTTGAAAATTTTGAATCTAGAAAAAGAAATATTTGTCACATATATTAATTGTTGTGCATGCCCATATTATTAATTGATTTTTATCATCGCAATCAATCTAGAGCAAGTTTTAATTTCAGGTATAGGATTTTAATAAATATATACGACCGATTATTATTAGCAGAATTGTTCATTAGCAGTTCTTACTGAATATTGCCTACGCCGGTATTGTTTATTGACTGAGTATCAATAAACACACAGGGTAGTTATTTAATTTAGATAACTTTTGTGTTCAGGTTGACATTTCGATTTTAAAAGAACAGATGGATTATAGATTACTGGAGATGTCATCACTTTCTGTTAGAATGGTACCAATATAGCTTTTGGTATCGATTGCTACTGTCGATCATCGGAATTCTAATACTGTTCAATTATTCCTAAATTTTGTTAATAGATACCTTGAAAACTTACAAAAATTTTACCTTAGTCAAACTATTAATGTTTATGGATAAGTGTATTTATTATTAATTAATTTTTTAGCCAGACTGTGAATCGATAGTATCAGAAGATTAAGACCATAAAAGAAGTGGCAAGAGGAATTAGGATCATTGCATTCTCGCCTTTGCGCTCTCCTCCCTTCCTCCTCTCAAGCGACCCGCGATCTTCACTATGGCGAGAGGCTAGGTGGGACAGAGGGGAGATCACGGTCACGGTGTACTAGCCATTGACGCGTGGGCCTTTATAATTACAGATTTAGAATTTTTATGGGACCCACCGTAACACGTGTTTTGCACTTGAAGTGTTTTGCGAGTTGTTTTTGTGGAAAAAAGTGATGTGTTTTTGGATGCTGCTGTCATCAAATGGTTTAAGCAAGCAAGAGACAGAGTGTCTGGACCGATTACTTAAGAGAAAGTTCTCTCTTTTAAATGAGATGTTCAGCGTTACCCTTGTGTCCACATTAGAAAAACGATTTTCAAAATTAGTTAGCTCCAAGGTCAGCCCCACAACCGATCATATCTCCGGCGTTCACTGTAAATTAAAACTGAATTTTTCTCCTTACAATTTTAGTAATTTTTGAAAATAAAAAAAAATTGTTTCCTTATGAAATCATTGTGAAACTAATAGGCGAAAAACATTAAATTTTTTAAGTGAAAAATCAATTTTTAAATTGTTGAATGGAATGGCGCTATCAGTTTTCACGTATCTCGCATGTTGGACACAATAAAATTGGTGTTGAAAGAAAGTGGCGCTAACATGGTTTTGTGAAAAGACCCTTCAAGTATAAGCTCAAATTTATTTTGAATATAACGCTGAAAGTAAATGGCCTCTCTCGTACAGCGCAGGCGTATGCACGCTGCTGCTGCTGAGACTTTGATCCTCTTGCGATTTTTTATTGTGAATAAGTGGATTCTAACTTCAATTTATTGCAAATTAAATACCTTTGGTCACTGATATTATTATTTTTGGCGTCTGTTTATTTTCCTTAAAATAGGTAAGTTTCAGTTTTATATTGAAAATAAGGGAAAAGTTTAAAGGGAACTGGGAAATTGTCCTTGAAAAAATTTGAGTCAACTCAAATGTATTTTCGGAAAAATGAAACACCTTCGAGGCTTATAGTGTGCGGAAATTGGCAAACGTACTGCAGAAACACCAGACTCGACTTGATTGTAAGGAATATTTATGTGCCTGTTCCTGTTCACAAATTTAAAATAAAATAAAAGTGTTGCAAATCTACAACTTCAGGTAGCTGGTTAGTATGGTTATATGTAATTCGATGTATCGTTCCTACAATTTTCACATCTCTTGTATTTTTCCATGTATTTAATAATTTATGATTTGATTTCAATAAAATTCTCTTTCTTGTAAAATCAGTTTTAAAATTTATGTGAAACTACCGTTTAAAATAGTTAATAGCAATACATTTACCAATTCATTGAGTAGTAGCATTACCAATTCCTTCAGTAAGCATAGGTCGGCTTTACATAGGTCGGCTTTACACCGACGAGCGGAAGGCTAGTTTCACGCGCGTAGAACTGTTGGTGGGAGAGCAACTTTCGCTTCGAAGAGCGCGTGAAAGAACGGTTGCCAACTTATAAAATTCGTATACTCCAGCTGATGGAAACTGTCGGTAACGTAGGTCATCAAAGGTAATGATGCACACAAGCGACAGTTACCGGCAGTTTCGATCAGCTGGAATATCTGAATTTTATAAGTTGACAACCCTTCTTTCACACGCTTTCCGAGGCGAAAGTTTCTCTCCTCCCAACCGTTCTACGCGCGTGAAACTAACCTTCCGCTCGTCGGTGTAAAGCCGACCATAGGCAAGCGGAAGGTTAGCTACGCACGCGTAGAACTGTTGGGGAGAACGAAACTTTCGCCTCGAAAAGAGCGTGAAAGAAGGGTTGCCAACTTATAAAATTCATGTACTCCAGCTGATCGAAATGATGCACCTAAGCCGCAGATTCCAAAGGTTTTTTTTTACATTCTCATTCTAATGAGAAGGTATTGGTTTTATGTAAAATTTGACATAGTCGGTTTTCATCAAATCTCCACGTTTTGAGACCCCCTGAGCTAGAAAAAACGATTTTTACCAAGGTGTCTGTCTGTATGTAGTCTGTAGTCTGTCTGTCTGTCTGTCTGTCTGTCAGTCTGTCTGTCTGTCTGTAGCCACGATAACTTTCGAAAAAATGATCAGATTTGATTGAGCTTTGGCACACTTTTTTATGGCCGAAAAATAGAGGACAAGTTCGTTAACCAGCTATTTTGGATGAAAATCCAAAAAGTGAGCACATTTTGAAAATTTTTGAAACCACTTTTTTGGAAGATTTGAAAATTCTATGTACGGTTATTAGTAGTACGCAAAATGACGAACAAAATATTCTTATGACTTTTCGTGATAAAAAAAAAATTACTGGAGTTATAGCATTTTCAAAATTCCAAAAAAACAAACGAAAATGAACATTTTAAGCCGAAAAACGCACGATATGAAAAAAAGTCAAGACGAGAAAAACGTTGCTTTTTGAACACCCTATGATATTTTCATAACAACTTTTTGAATTTTTTAAAAAATAAAAAATTCAAATTTTGATCGCACAAAAAATTAATGAAAAATCAAAAAAGCCATTTTGCTGTCAAACTATGCAAAATACCAGAAAAGATCATCTCACCAAAATTGTGCACCTAAAAAGGATCTACAAATTTCTTATCATTCACTTTTTGATATGACGCGCAGTTTTTGTTTTATTCGTAAAAAACAGCATTGAAAATAGAAAAATCAAATTTTCAGACTAATATTACCAGCTACGAAAAAATGACTGAAACAAAATTTGTTCATCCAAGGAAGAGGTACAAATTTATTGTGACTCACGTTTCGATAGGATGCGTGGTTTTTGTTTTATTCGTGAAAATAACATTGACAGTAAAAAAAATCAAATTTTTGAAAAAACAATGCAAGGTACGAAAACATATGAATGAACCAAAATTGTGCATTCAAAAAAGACTTACAAACCCGTAATCAATTTTTGTGGTAAGAATATATTCAAAATGAAAAAATTAACTTTTTTGATAAACGGCACAAGCTAAAATAAAATGTTAACTAATAAAATTTGTCGCCTGAATTATATCATTACTTTTCATTTGAAATCAAATACCAATTTAGTAATTTGTATATGAAGAACATATAACACGAAGCACAAAGTGCGCGCTCAGGGTATTTACCAAATCGCACGCCGTAAGTGCGCTCAAACTTTTTTGTTTCTATCATACGGTTCAAATGATTTTCAAATCAAATATCGAGCGCGAAGCGCGAGTGTCTGGATGAGAATGTGTTCCTTAAGGTCGATAGAACCTTGAGTAAATAAAGTTCCTTTTCAGTTTAAAATAAAAACAAATTTAACAATCACTTAATATGTAGAGGTTTTGATAATTTTATAATATTTGCAAACAAACTTTTTATTTTCATCGAAGTCGAACACGAAGTTCAAAAATCTAGAGGAGCCGAGCGTAAAGCGCGATGCAAATACGTCCGAGCGCGTAGCGCGAGGTGAATACATAATCGAGCGCGAAGCGCGAGATAAATATATGATCGAGCGCGAAGCGCGAGATCCAACAGTCGCGCGCCCTAGGCGCGCTCAAACTTGCGAGCGAAGCGAGCCGCGCGCGAAGCGCGCCATGAGAATGTGCCCGCAAAGCGGGCAGATTTTTTAAAGTTGGAATAATTTGATAATTTTAAAAGTATTTATTGGGTCAAAAAACTTGTTGGGTGCTGCCTATTAAAAAGTGAAATCGGATTGACTGCTGACTAGGGTCGTAAGTACTTGTTTATATAAATATTCAGAGTGGCAACAAGACAGTAAATCTTTTTGATTATATTTGTTTTGCTTGAATGTATTTTTGACAGTTTCGATCAGCTGGAGTACATAAATTTTATAAGTTGGCAACCCTTCTTTCACGCTCTTTCTGAGGCTCTACCCAACAGATCTACGCGCGTGTAGCTAACCTTCTGCTCGTCGGTATAAAGCCGCCCATAGTTAATGATTCATTTATTTGCTTATTCTTACCCACTAAATTAGTAGATTTTTAATAATTAGCAGTAAACGAATCGGCTCTATTTGAATATATAGAAAGTTACTAACAATCAGTAGTTTATTTGTAAAACGAAATAACTAATTTTTATTTTTTAAAGCATTTCAAAAATTGGTTATATCTACATTTATATTTTCCATATGTGATGTCACATTCTGAGTTAACCCCTCACCCCTGGTAGTGTGACGTATCTTTCGAACGACCCCTTTACTTCATTGGAAAGTCTGCTCCATGCAGAACGGTAACTTTTATTGCCTAATAACTTAGACTGTTTCGCGAAATCATTAAAATTAACGACATGCCTATAATGACACGAATGGTCTTACTTATTGTAATATGCTCGAGTGTTTGCTTATTAAGTGATTCAACTTATACGACTGAAGATCGTGCTAGAGGCTGATAACTACATTTGTATCTATAAGTTGGCCGTTGTAAATCGATCCGTATGTAATACTCGTAACTATTATTATAGATACACGTTGCATCAACTGTCACTTGCAGTAAATAGCTTCAGTGTTGCAATATGTAAATCAGATTATCACTCTAGCAATAATGTCCTCAAAATGTCAGAACAATTCTCTTTTCAAAATGAAGATTGTTTTGAAAAATTTTTTCAATCCAATAATTAAAAGAAACACATTTATGAGGGTGTCTTCTCAAATCCATGGAACAAAATTCGCTGACAAATCCAACTCTTTTCCAGGTATCTCAAGATTTTTCCAGATATAATTTTTATATCACTCTTTGAATTTGAATAAGTAAAATATTACTGACTGTCGGTTAAATTTTACTAATTAGATTTAATCAGTAATTATTACTACACGCATGCGCAGTATCCAAACTCGTAATTGGAGATTCCTTAAAATTTTTTAGTGAAAATAATCCTACCCAAGGGAAATTAATGCAAGATATATTTTATTTATTTATATTCTTAATGACAAGTGCAAGTTGGTTTTGCTTGAAATTCTTTTTTCTACTCCGCGAACATGAAAATAAATATATTATTATAAATCATTATAATTGCATTAAATATTTTTTTCAATGAATAGGCCTGCTTAATTTTTGTACTTTAACTATTCAAAATTTTCGAACGATAGAAGAACTTCCTCTATTTGAGTAAATTGTTCTTTGAATCAATTAATATTTTATCAACACTGTTACGTGTTTTTTTAAAACAATATGCCGCATCTTAGGAACAAATAAATACTTATTACCATTGAAAAAAATTTGTTTGTTGCAAAGAAATGTTTACTTCGCCAAAAAATATGCTTATTTAAATTAAAGAATCATATATTTGGTTCAAACAAAATTTTTACTTAGTCCGAGTTACATTTATTTGTATCTAATAATTTTCTTCTGGAACTTACACCATACTTCTTTACATTACGGAACTCACCTATCATATAAAATACTTATTTATTACAGTCAATAACAAATTTTTTTCGCTTAACGAATATTTCACAGTGTCAATTAAATATTGGTATACCTTAAGCATTGCGTTCCTTAGATCCAAAGAAAACATTTCTTTAAGCTGAACAAATATTTTTTCAGCCACATTCTACTCTACCATTTTTTTGAATCAAAGAAATTTCCTTTGATTCAAATAAACTTTTTTTCAACGTATGATTTACACACTTTCTTGAATATAGCGAGAAAATCTTTCTATAAAAAAGCATTGTTGTCGCTTTTCCTCAAAGCCGATTGGGTAATTTGAAAAACTCGAAGGAAAGAACGGTCGCAATTTCACACACATAATTAAGAATTTATTTTCAGTTGAAGGGAAGTGACAAAGAATGTCACATTTGTGTGCATAATAAAACTGACAAAAATTTAAGAATATGTACAAAATTTGAAATTTTGTTACTTGGCAAAAGCCAGACATATTCCGCAGAATTAAAATTTCGTGTTTGACATGAGCAAAAGTAACATTATTTTCAAATATCAATAAAAACTTGTATTTTTGCAACAGGTGAAAAATTACCATTTTTCAATATTTTCAATGCATTATTTAAATTGAAATCATTATTTTTGAAAACCAAAACTTACTCAAAAAGACCAATTTTGTACAGAAAATATAAGAATTCTATTTTCAGTTACACTAATTAATTTTCATCCAAGATAAATGGAATTTTCCACAAAATAGTTCAATTTTCAACCAAAGTGATGAATTTTCGATAAAAAACTGAATTCTCGACCAAAAGTGTAATAGTTGATATTTCCAAAGAATATTTTATCTTTCAATAAAAAACAATTGAATTAAACCAAAAAATATGAATTTTCAACAAATTATTTAAATTCTCAAACAAAAAAGACTGACTTTCAAATCAAAAAGAGGAATATTTGACGAAAAAGTTGCATTTACAACCAAAAAATATGCATCCTCTACCAAAATGATTAAATTTTCAAACCGAAAAAGACAAGAACTGATTTTTTCATCTAAATAAGATTACTTTTCTAATAAAAGTTGTATAGCTACATTTTCAATAAAAAATTCATTTTCAACAACAACAAAAAACTAATCTTTAACAAAATAGTTAATTTTTCTAGCGAAAATATGAATTTTAACCCAATAGACAAATTTTCAACAAAATAGATGAATTTTCAACAACATAGTCAAATTTTCAACAAAACCAAGGAGATTCAATGTCTACCAATAAACATAAAGTTGCGACAAAAAATTAAATAGTTAAATTTACAGTTAAAACAATTAATTTTCAATAAAAAAAACTAATTTTCAATCGAAGAAATGAATTTTTAACAAAATACATGAATTTTCAACAAAATTTTTAATCTTTAAAGGAATTTTCAACCTAATAGTTTATTTTTCAACCAAAGAAATGAATTTCCAATGAAAAAGATGAATTAGTCAGCAAAAAGATTGATATTCTACCACAAAAGACAAAGTTTCAACAAAATACAGTAATTTTGAACCAAATTGTTGAATTTTTAAGTGAAGAAGATAAATGTTAAAACAGACATGGAATAGTTAAATTTGTAGTTAAAAAAATTCAGTTTCAACAACAGCAAAAAACGAATTTGCAACAAAACAGTTAAATTTTTAAACAGAAAAATTAACTTTCAACTAAAATAATTAATCTTCACCAAGAAAAATTCATTTTTAACCCAATTGTTGAATTTTCAACCCAAAAGATGCATTTTCTACCAAAAGAAGGCAAATTTTCATCAAAATAGATAAATTTGTAACAAAATAGTTAAATTTCCAACCAAACAGATGTATTTTCAATCAGAAAATTGAAGGTCTATCAAAAAACAAGTTTTTGGCAAAAAATTGAATAGTTAAATTTTCATTAAAAAAAATTAATTTTCAATAAAAAAACTAATTTTGAATCAAAGAAATTATTTTTCAACCAAAGAGATTAATTTTCTACCAAATAAGACTAGATTTTAAAGAATGACTTGAATTTTTAATCAAATTTTGAATTGTGAAAGGTATTTGCAACCTAATAGTTAAATTGTCAACTAAATAAATGAATTTTCAACCAAAAAGGAGGATTATTCACTAAGAAGATTAGTATTCTATTACAAAAGACAAAGTTTCAACAAAATATTTATATTTTCAACCAAATAGCTGAATTTTCAACTGGAGAAGATAAATGTTAAACCAAACATGGTATAATTAAATTTTCAGTCAACAAAATTCATTTTCACTACAAAAAAAAACGAATTTTCAGCAAAAAAAAAAGAATTTTCAGCAAAAAAAAAAAGAATTTTCAACAAAAAAAAAAGAATTTTCAACCAAAGAGTTAAATTTCGAAGCAAATAAATTAATTTTCAACTAAAATAGTGAGTCTTAAACTTAAATTTTCAGCAAAATACATGAATAGATAAGCAATTATTTTTTATTTATTGTAAAAATACCATTTTGACTGTTATTTGAAAATAAAGTTACTTGTGGTCATGTCTTGATTAAATAAAATGTTACATTATAGATCTTGAATTTTTCTCAGTTTCAACATGCACATAAATGTTGCACTTTTCTTAATAGAGAAATAAAATAATTGAATACAATACATTTATGTGACAAATATGTCCAGAAAACGTGCTAAATGAAATCTTATAGAAAACTCGAATCAAATTCAAATAGTCGAATTTAATTGTACTTTGATGAATAGTCCATCCGGAAGTACCCTGAAAATGTAATTTTATGTTCCCCAAATATTAAAAAAATATTAAGAGTATAGGGTCGGGTAAGTCCACACGCGGCGAGACATATTTTGATAATGAGAAAAATAATCTGCTAATTTTAAAGAATTATCAGTAAACGAAAAAAATTATATCATTCATATTGAACTTGATTTTTAGCTTTATTTTACTTTATTATATTATTATAATTCTTTATTTATATTTAATTTATTATATTTATTTATTTTACTTACTATTTTTATTTTTACTTTATTTTACTGGAATTTTCTCGCCATAATAAAGAAACTTCTGTAAATCATATACAACTTTTTCAAATCATATAAGATTTTCTGTAAAATCTATAACAAAATGTTCAAAAATGAACCGAGTCTTTTTCTAGAGAAAGGGAAATTAGTGCGCTCATAGCGCGCACAATGTTCTAACTAGTATTCTATAACACAGAATTAAACAAATAAGTGGCCTGCAGTACTATTGTCTGACCTATCTTTGTTTTTAGACGCCTGTTGTAAAGGTTGGTTTTCTCGCTTATTATCTTTTACAAGAGAAAGGGGGAAAAATTACATTTTACTGTTAAGCTTTGTATGTCTGAAGGTTCTACAATTATTTTATGGGAAATAAAATAGTTGCGAAACAAAGGCAAAAGATCAAGTAAATTTTCCTGCTGCATTTTCTACATAACCAAGCGAATTTCAGAATCCTTTTCCGCAATAATAAGTTAGGCTGATGTAAATAAAAAATAGCTTTCTTATATTTCCTAATAATATTACACGGCTTATTACAGATTGTTTTCCAGTTTGCGGCTTAATTTTTTTCTGAGCGCATCAAAGTAATCGGATTTATTTTAAATCCCCGTGGATCTCAAGTCTCATTCCTTTTTATCTATTATCTACTTCCTCGACCTTCTTCCAGTATATTTATTCGAATTTGGCCAAATAGTCTTTTATTGATTTAATAAATAAAAAAAGTATTTGAAAAATGGTTTCTGCACACTACAGAAAATCATTCTCTTCATTTTTTTTACAAAATTATAATTCCCTTCATGATACTCACTTCAATAGAAAATTTTATTTCAGCCATCCATAATTCTGCATTTTTGAAGTGAAACTTCTTTTGGGACGGGAGTGAATTGAAAAAAACGACCGACCGAACGAACAGATATCTCTCTGTCTCTCTCTTGCAAGTATACTTTCTATAGTTTACACCTTCTCTCTTTATTCGCGTCTCCCTTTTGTTCGGCGATGCGCCATTGTTCTAAATAAAGACGCCTCTTCGATATCCCCACTACTGCCACGCTAATCAAAACCTGTATATGCTCTCTCTCTGCACTTTCTTACTATGCGATCTCCTCAAAACTCATGATGATTGCTCATGAAAATTTTTTAAAATTATTCCATCAAAGGTTCACTTCTGCCGTGTGGCCCCACTGCCACACACTGTATTTTTTGCATTTCTAATGAGCTTAGTTACCCATATGCCTAATCGAAACAGAGGACATAGAGTGATTTTTCACCAAAATAGGGGAATTAATTCTTTTAAACAAAATTATTGTAGATGACATATTAAATTCAATTGAAAATGCTTTAAATACCCAAGTTTAAAAGGCAAACTATATTGAATTTTCAACAAGATAGTTGAGTTTTCAACCAAAAAAGATTTTCTACTAAAAGAGATGAATTTTCAACCCAAAAAGAAAAAATTTACAACATATTAATTTTGAAGCCAACAATTGAATTAACAACCAAATAGTTGAACTTGCAAGCAAAAGAGACGAATTTTCAGCAACATAGTTGAGCTTTTAACCAAATGATTAAATTTTTAATAAAAAAAGGACGACTTTTTTCGGAGATGGTTGAATTTTCAGAATTAAATTTAAGTTTTAAATAATATGAATTTTTATTCTAGAAAGATGACTTTTCTACAATAAAAGATGAATTTTCAATGCAAGAGGACGAATTTATAACAAAACAATGGAAGCTTCGATCGAGAAATATGACTTTAACGAAACAGTTCAATTCTCAACAAATTAATTAAATTTTTAACAGAAAAGTGGAATTTTCAACCAAGAAAGATGAATTTTCTACCGTAAAATGTGAATTTTCAATACAAAAGGATGAATTTTCAACGAATGACTTTAATGAACTAGTTGAACTTTTAATCAAATAGCTGAATTTTTAACATACAAAAATAAATTTTCAATGGAAAAGATTAATTTTCTACCGCAGGATGAATTTTTAACAAAATACATGAATTTTCAACCAAATAATTGAATTTTCAACTAAACAAGATAACTTTTAAACATTTGAATTTTCAATTTGAAAAATTACTGCTGAACTTATAAAGAATGCATTTTCAACCAAAAATCTATTAGTCAAATTTTCAGATAAAAAAATTAATTTTTAACAAACAAAAAACGAATTTTCAAACAAATAGTTGAATTTTCAAGCCAAATTAATTTACCATAAAAATTATGAATCTTCAACCAAAAAAGAATGAAGTTTTTAAAACGTATTTCTTTTTTAAACCAAGTAGTTGATTCTTAAACCAAAAAAAAAATAATTCTTAACGAAACTTTTTATAGTTGATATTTGAAACAAAGAAGATTTTAATTTGAAATAAAATTGACGAGTTTTCAAACACGTACATGAATCTTCGACCAACAAGTTGAATTTCCGACTAGAAAATATCAATTTTTAATTTAAAATATAATTTTTTATCCACAAATGGAATAATCACAGTTTTATTCAAAAAAACTTGATTTTCAACCAAACAAAAAAAAAGAATTTTTAACAAAATAGTTGAATTTTCAACTAAAAAGATACATTTCCAACACAGAAGATTAATTTTCTACCCAAAAAGACGAATTTTGAACAAAATACCAAATAGTTGAATTTTTAACTTATAAAGGATATATTTTCAACGAAAAAGTTAATTTTCTAGCAAATAGTATAATTTTTAAACAAATAGTTTGATCTTTAACCAAATAGTTTAATTTTCTACTAATCTATTGAATTTTAAAGCCAAATGACGAATTTTCTATAAAACTTTTGAATTTTCAATCCGAAAATATGCATTTTCCACAAATAAAGTTAATTTAAAACCAAATAGTTGAATTTTTATCTCAAATTATGTATCTTCAACCAAAACAAATATGAAATTTTTCACAAATTAGTTCAATTTTGAAGCAAGTAGTTGACTTTTTAAATAAAACATAATAATTCTACATGAAAGATGTAATAGTTACTGTTACAATCCCAGAAGATTTTAATTTAAAATAAAAATGACGAATTTCCCACCAATTAGTTACATTTGTAACAAGTAAATATAAATTTTTAACTAAAAGATATAAATTCTTGACTAGAAAATATAAATTTTTCAGCACAAATGAAAGAGTTACATTTTTAGTCAAAAGAATTAATTCTCAACGAAAAAAAGGGATTTTCAACCAGAGATGAATTTTGACCCAAAAAAAAATTAATTTTTAAGAAAGTAGTTCAACTTTCAACAAAATATTTACAGTTTCAACGAAATAATTAAATTTTCAATTAAATATCAGAATTTTTAAGCAAATAAAACGTACTCCGAACGAAAAATATAATAGTAGACTTTCCAACAAAAAAAAAACTTCTAATAAAACATAGTTGGATTTTCTTATTGGGCTCTAATAAATGAATTCGCATTTAGGTGACAAGCCGATAAAAGGGTGAAGTTTCTTGAAAGCAGGGGAAAAAAAAAGAATTATTTAAAAAAGGGAGAAAGAGAGGAGCAGGGGAATGAGTTTAAAGTCTGAAAAATGAAAATAATTTTCAAATTTGTTACTTTATTAGGTTATTGTCGAACTATCTCTTTGCAGGGTCTTTTTCGCGAAATTCGCAAATTTTGTTCGAATATATCATGAGGTAACATAAAAAACGTTATATAAACTCATAACGTTACTGACTCCGTCGCCCCCTTCAACCCCTGATATCAACCGTAGTTTTTGCCCCCCCCCCCCTCCCCACTCAATTTGGTAACGTAGTATATGGGTGGCCTCCCATCTCAACGAAAAGAAATAGAAAATTAAATCAAACTAACTTGTTTCCTTTATAATACAAATCCTCCTTAGATGAATCCTGTACATTATGATGATAACCTCGGATGAAAAGAAATCCTTTGTTTATCGTGTAATAAACTTTAATGATTTTTCATTTAAATGAAATAATGTTATGCAGGTGGAATCTGCACGGCTTTATGAAGAAAGTATGGATCAAACTTATTTGATCTCTTTTCTAAATTTATCATGTGACCTTTGGCTGCACAAATTAAAGAATAATCTAAAAAGGGATTTCTCTTTCAGTCTTCAATTGATTTTCTTCAAAAATAGATTTCCTAAATAATTTCCATTTTAAAAACAAACCGCAGTGTTTAGTTGCTTCAAAAACAAAAATAGGTAAATGAACGTTGAAAAATTTTGACATAATATTATTTTGAATTAAGAAATGAAAATTGAGACAGAAATAGTAATTTCAACTAGAATATTTCATAGCTTCTCTGAATTTGATAATTAGTTGATAACCCCACAAGCTTTGAGAATAATCCTATTGTCACAAGAATGTGCATCACAGCTCGTTTTCGTTCACGTTTACGTGTTAGTAAACACATTTTCTGATAACATCGGGTCACGAATGCAGTTTCAGCCTAATTTAAACTAAAGCTGTTAAACAAACCGATTTTAATCTGTGATCTCATAATTTAATTCTTTCATTAAATTAAAACACCGATCTCAGTTTTCCAATGCTCAGCAAGCTAATTTATCAATTTATGCATGAATATTGAATATAATTAACGATGCTTACATATAATTAATTTCGTACCGAAATTTCAGCAGACTTAGCTACGGCCTTATTAAATATAACAAATTGACGAATTTTAAAAGAGAAATCAAGTTCGTATAGAAAAAAATGATTGAGTACCTACATAATTGTTTATTCAGCAACAGCGATTTAATTTTTTGTCGCTTAAAAAAATAATTTAATTAACTAATGTTAAATAAACAATGACATATTAAAGTTCTTTTTATGAATCGTAGATAGATTTAATAATTAAATACTATGAAAATAAAAGAGATAAAACAATATTACAGTAGGTAGTAATTTTTACCACTTCATTGCCAATTAATAATATAAAAATATAAAATAAGATTATTATGATTTCAATTTTAAATTGTTGAGTTTAATCACCTAGCAAAATAATAATTTGAGGGGCATAGTTTTTTTTCGGCAAATTTTTTTTCAGGGGCTAGGGAAATTGAAAAGCTTGATCAAAATATTCAGTTTCTATTGATTTATCGAAATTCCTTTCGAATCCTTTATACTTCCTTGAAATCTTCTAAATTCTATGAATTTAGGATATTTACGAACTTTAAGGAATTCAGAGAAATTGAGGGATTTCAGAGAATTTAGAGAATTCAAGCAATTTAAGAAATGCAGAGAGAATAAAGAACTCAGGGAATTCCGAATATTTGAAGAGTTCAGCGTATTCAAGAATTTTAGGGAATTCAGAGAATTTCAGAGATGTCAGATCATTCAGGGAATTTCCTAAATTTAGTATATTCCAGGAGTTCAGGGGACTCAGAGAATTGAAAGAAATCAGGAAATTCAAGGATTTCCGAGAATTTCAGGTAGTTCAGAGCATTTAGGGAATTCAAGGAATTCAGCAAATTAAAGGAGCTCAAAGAACTCAAGGAATCAAAGGAATTCAGAATAATCAAGGCATTTAGGAGATTTAGAGAATTTAAATAATTTCAGGAATTCAGAATATCCAGAATATTTGAAACATTCAAAAAATTAAGAATATTCAAGGATTTCACGGAATTTAGAGAAATAAAGGATTTCAGAGACTTTATTGAACTCAAAATCAGAGATTGTCATTGAAACAGAAAAAGCAAGAAATTAAGAATATTAAAGTAATTTAAGGAATTCAGGGAAATCCGCATATTTGAGTGATTCAGGATAGTCAAAAATTTCAGGAAATTCAGAGAATTTCACGAATTTTAGAGCGTTTAAGGAATTCAGAGAATTAAAGGAATTTCGGGGATGAAGGAAATTATAAATATTCAAGGAAATAAAAAAATGCAAAAATTCAAGTATTTTAGGGAATTCAGAGGAATCAAGGATTTCAGATATATATATATATATATACCATTAAGCCATTTCCCTTTCGGCGAGCCTCAAGGGGTAAGCGTGACACTACCCGATTCGGGTAGTGTTTCTAGGTGGATAGTTTTTTGTAGTAAATAACTACAAGTGTGGGCTCACCACACCCACGGCCGCCAACAGCAACGCAGTAGTATCAGACGGTCACCCATCCAAGTACATCCAAGATAATTCAAGAAATTCAGGGAACCTGCCAAATTTTCATTTCTCTAAATATAAAACTCTTAATTTTTAAAAAAGAAATTTAATTTTTGAGTTTTGGTACCTGCAAAAGGCTCTACGTTTAATAACGTACAATTTATCAGCAACTCAAATTCAAAAGTTTTAATTTTGAACGCGAAATTGTTTAATTTCGTACGTTTAATCAAGCAACTGTAAATATTTCCGGTTAATAAATTAATTCTTACACAATTTCAGTTTAAAATGATTTAATGCTCAAGCTGAAAGCTCACCAACAAGACTTAAAATTTTGAAATTTACTGCTTTGAAACAAGTCATACAACTTTTATAATATTTTTAATCATTCTGACGTTTTCATATAATAAACTTAGAAGGACTCCACTTCTGCTTAAAATTAAAAACTTTTAATTGTAGTAAATTTTAGAAATTTAATTATTTTTACTGAAACTTATATCAGAAGTCAACAGGGTTAAATCTTCTTCATTTCAAAAATTGTGAGTCATGAAGAAATAAAAAACTTATTAACTGAAATAGAAAATTGAAGAAACATGAGTGAAACGTCAAAAATATTTATTTAAAAAAGTACTACTTTCTAATTATTAATTTTATTTTGTTGCGCAATTTCAAAGATTTAAAATTTATTGCAAAGAATTCCATATATATTATTAATTACATTTGTAGCATGTTCATCCGATGAATTATTTTAAATACTCAATTATTTCCCTTCTCTTACATTCGAAATCAAATTATTTTCCAAAATTCCCGTTCCATGATAAAAATTCTCTGTTCCAAGTTTAATAATAATTTTTTAAAGAAAAATCCCTGCCCTGAAGTCTAGATTATAACCCTTGGCGGAAATCCCATATGCCTTGGTTTATTTGCGAATGAAAAAAAAATTTAATTTAAACAAATTCTGATTTAGAACAGGGAATTTTAATAGCCTGACGAATTTTATCTCGGAACAGGGACTTTGTTTTCGAAATATAGTAACACCCTTTATCCAAAATTTGAAAGAGGGAAGTTTCAAATCATAACGAATTCTGAGTTGGAACCGGGATTTATTTTCAAGTTCCATTTCAGAAATATCCTGTTCCGAATCAAATTATAATTCTCTACGAAAACTCTTTGTCCTAAAGTAAAAGTTATAATTCCTAATGAAATTTCCTATTCTAATTTGTAAGAGGATAGTTTAAAATTTTGGCACATTTTTTTAAAAGAAAAATAGACTGTAAATTCACACAAATTCTGATTTGGAACGAGGAATTTTCAAAATCTGACGAATTCTGATTAGGAACAGAAATTCTTTTTATAAATTCTCTTTTTACGTATCAGAATTCAAATTATTTTCAAAAATTTCCTGTTCCATGTCAAAAGTTACCTGTTCCAAGACACAATTATAATTTTTTACGAAATTTCCTCAACCAAAGTGAAAATTATAATTCTTGAAGGGAATTTTTTTTATATATCATTTATTTGTTTCCCTGATCCAACTCAGAATTACAATTGTTTACAAAATTTTCTACTATTATTCAGAATAATATTAACTTTTTCCCCAAAATTTCGAAATGGGAACTTTCAAATTGTTACGAATTCTGACTTGGAACAGGGAATTTTTTAACTCCCTTCTTCTAAATTAGATTCAAAATTTTTTTTTTTAAACTCCCATTCTAGGTCAAAATTTTTTTTCCTAGGTGAAAGTATAATTCTTTATGAAACACTCCCTATTTTAATGTAAACATTTATAATCCTTAATTAAATTTTCTATTTCAAAATGAATCTAAAATGAAAATTATGATTCTTGACGGAAATTCCCCGACTCATACTCAAAATTATATTTCTTTATTGAAATTCGACATCACAATTCGAAATTATAATACTTTCAGAAAATTTCCTGTTCTAAATCAGGATATTTGTAATTATTCACGTGATTTTTCATATTTCTCTTATTTATTGCCCGTCTCAACTTAGAATTATAAATCTTTTCGAAAATTCCCGGTCCTAAAGTCGAAATTATAATAATTCAGAATTGTAGTTTTGTTGAGAAATTCTTTATTCCAAGCGAGAATTATGATTTTTTCACAAATTCCCTGTTCGAAATCAGAATTAGAGTAATAAAATATATGAAATACCGATCACTGAATCACGTTCCCTGTTTTTTTTTGCCAGTTAACAAAATTTCCGGTTTTCCCAATTTCCCAGTCAACTGGACACCTTCATATTATTTCATTTTAGACTTGTGTTTCTCAACTGCAAATAATAAAACGAATAACAAAAAAAGAAAAGCATCTCTGCAAACCAACTTCATGCTGCGAACGGAATGAAACAGCTGCGTAGACTTGAAGATTATTATTAGTAATTTTTTGTTCCATCCAACTTCAGAACTGAACAGATAACAATTTTAGCCTTGACTAAATACAGTGGCAACATCATTCTAAATTGGCATCATTAAGTGATAATGCTAACCCAAGGAATTTCAAATTTTCTTCCTCTGTGTCTGACCAAAATGGGTTTCCTCTACTGTGAATATTTCACATTCCCTCATACTGTACATTTCGTTGCTTCTGGGCCAAAAGTCTCTGCATATCCATTACCTTTAATGGCTAAGGGCTATGTCATGAATATCTTTAAACCTGTTCACGTCGAGCGACTAATAGCATTTGGCATTTTCCCATAAATTTGAGAAGATTATATTTCAATTATGGACCTCCCAATTTCTCTCCGCAATATCCAAGGTGCAAACGAAAGTCTCCGAATTCGAAATATTTAATGGAATACGTTTTTTAACGCAAAACATTTGTCACAGTCAGACTCATAGTACCAAATCGACCATGCTTTTTCCTACATTTTAACCTACTTTTAAGCCTTATGACTTCATGTGAGTGCCACGCTGTGGTCCATCGATCCAAGCCCTTGGACCGCGTATTTCGAGGACCATTTAGTCGAAAGTCTTTCTGATTATGTGTACTATTGCTCGTAATTAAAAATGTTTCCACAGTTCATTTCAGTACTGGTTAAGTGAATTATAAACCTCATTCTTTAGAAATTGATATCTTGTAAATCAAGGCAACAGATCAAATCAAGAATACTTCAATTTAGAGTTTTTTTTTTACTAATCACAATTTATTTTGGAATTTTGTCATTTATGATTTTCAGCATTGAAATGCGAAGATTTTTTTATTTTTGATGCATTCGACGGATTCAAGATTTTGAAAGCATTTGTAGTAAAAATTTTGTAGAAGAGTGCTCCTGAGGTAAAAGCTTTTAATCTTCGATACTTCAAAAGGTAGAATTAATATTTTGTTAACACTCTCAACACACTGAAAGACAATGTTAAAAAAAAATGTATTTTCAATGAATAAATAATAGAAGAAATTTCATGGGCCTCTGAAAATAGGGTGAAGAAAAAATAATTTTTTTTTTAACTGACACGAAAACGGAGTTCAGGTGGGGAATTGATGCGCCTAAGGCAGTTTCGAGATTGCGCCTGCTTCTACTTTAGGAACGTAATTACCGACAGTTTACGTCACTGTGGTTGGAGTGATAAAAGTCTTGCTCATTTTCATACTTTTCAGGTCAAACAATATTTTAAGACATCGGTGCTTCAATATATTTATGTTTTTATATAAATTCTAAAAACTTTAAAGGTGCTTCAATAAAAATAAAAATGCTTGAATTAAAAAAATGCTCTTCCTGCAATACACTTGTTCCAGAATTGAATGAATGACGTGGAAATGGGGCAACAAAATTGTGTTGAATTATATGCAGAAAAATAATAATATTATGAATTTATTATTTTAATAAGTTAACAGAAATAAAGTATAAAATCTTAAGTCTTATTTAGAAAAACAAGAAAATATTTTCCTTCTGTAGATAAACAAGTAATTGTTTTGAAAATTTTTGTAACTGATTCTGTGCTTTCATAATTTTCTTTTTGTTTCTTTCTCAAGTCCTGTTTGTTATAGCTCATTTTTCAAAGTTGGAAATAATTTTACCTTATGTTTTATATTTGAATGCAAAATTATACCTTTTTAGGCAACATTTATTTTTATGCACATTAAAAATTCATTGTCTACAATATTTTTAGATAATTAATTTATTCAAGACACAGACCCATTCCTTTAAACACATTTTTTGGTTTGTTCTCATTCAAGTTTTTATTTAACACCTGGGAATTTAATTCTTATTCAAAACAACATGTTTCTTATTTCCTTCTTATTTGATGTTACAGAAAAATATCTTTGAATATGTTTTTTACAAAAGGCCAAAAATAAAAGTTTGACGATTAATACAAAATATTACAAAGATAAAAAATTTACCTTTCTCAGGGAACAAAATATATTAATAATTTATTAAATATTTTCACTGCAAATGAGATTTTAAAAATTTCAAATGATTCAAAAAGATGTCAAGAATTTGATGAAATTACCTAGTAAAGTTTCAGAGAGAATCTCAGTTTTTCGAAGGATTTTAGAAGATTTTAAGGCACCCAAACGACTTTAATCAGATTTCAAAAGATTTTACCAGATTTTAAAAAATTAAGGGATTTTTTAGCGATTTTGAAATATTTCCAAAAAGGTCACGGGATTTTAAAGTTTTTAAGGGATTTTAGGAGATTCGAAATAGGTTTAATGATTTTACGAGATTTGAAAGGACTTTAAGAGATTTCAAAAGATTCGAAGTTATATACACTAATTTTAGAGGATTTAGTGAGATTTTAAAAGATTAAATGAAATTTCTAACGATTCACAAATATCATAAAGAATTTTAAGGAATTTCAAGATATTCGGAAAATGATCACGCATTTCAAAGAATGAAATAAAAAAGGGATTTTAACGACTTTAAGAAATCTCGTAATGTTTCGCCATATTTTACTGAATTTCAAGGATCTTAAACGACTTTGAGAGATTTTAAGGGATTTCCACGGATTGTGAGAGATATGAGGGATTTTAAGGATTTCGAGCTATTTCAGAGTTTTTGAAAGAATTCATGGAATCTTGCAGAATTTTAAGGAATTTACACAGTTTTCAACAGATTTTAAGAAATTTAGAGTATTTAAATAGATTTACAGATATTTCAAGATATTATGTATAATATCTTTGGAATTAAAATGATTTCAAAGAGATTTCACATGATTTAGAAAAATTTAAGGGAATGAAAAAATCTTCAAAAGAATTCAGGGGATCAAAAAATTTGTCAGAATATTTAACACAACTGGAAGAAATTTTATCTATATAGGGAAAAAATCGAACGTGACAAATCAGAAAAACTGATTTCGAGCATTATAAACAGGGATATGACTTTCATATTAAAATTTTGAACAATTAACTGTACCATTCATTGCTAAAAAGGTTTTATTTGAAAGTTAAAAACGTACCTCAAGTACGCACAAGCGTAAATTACTATTGACAAAAATTTACTATGATTTATATGAAACATTGAGACATTTTTAGTGACCTACTCTAGCACAGTTTTCCCTGCACCAGATTTCGAAAATGGTTAACTCCTCGACTCTATATTTATTGGATGTATATAATATGAAATATTACATAATAAAAACGAAAGAAAACAAATAATGATATAATGTATATTTAAAAAAATAGAAAGAGGAAACTTATGCAAGAAAAGTTTTAGACCCCCCCCCCCCCCTCTCTTGTAAGGATTCGGAAGATTTTCCGGACCCCCTCAAACCCCCAAAAAAACCTTTAGTAATTAATGGACGCTCCCTTATCCCTCATTTGAACAAAACTAACCGTAACAAATGTTTATATCAATAAAAACAAATAAATTTTCACTCTGAATTTCAAGTATTGAACAAACCCTAAAAATTCTTCTGTTAATGTTAAAAAACGTAGAAAGTTTTAGGCTGTAAGATGGAATGATTGACAAAATTATGCCTGACTTATGAGGCAAACTTATAGCAAATTTCTACAGAATGGAATCAAAATCCTGCCTTATTGACACCGATTGACATCTCCTTGACCCGATTTCCTTATCCATTGAAGATAAAGTATTTATTGACATACACCCTCGTGATCTGAACCCTAAGGAAATTCGCACACGGGTCAGTTATAAACGAAGAAAACGCGACCGCGGAAGCCGCAAATTGGACCGGTAATTAAAGCAATTAATTGAACAAAGAGCGTTTGCGGTTACTCTCATTATCTCTAATGTCAAACCAATTTCGTGCTGCTGAATATCTATTCTATACTGTACTCACAGGCTTTGCGATAAGAACCGCGAGAGCGCCAACTTGCTGATCCTATTGTTTTTTAGGCCGTCCAGCATTGCTGATGCTGCAACTTCCATGTTCGACCGGCAAGGATATCAGCAATTGAAATCGAACCTGCAGTTTCTCACCAACAAGTTCCTTATTTCCTTTTTTCTTCGTGTAAACAATGCAACAAAACTCTCACGTTTTCAGACAATGCCTGTATGGACCATTACCGAACGCTCCTCCCGATTTAGACTCTAAAGACATCTTATTGTTGTTCTGTCTCTTTCATTTCGTAGATGGTTCCATGTCCCATTTTTCGACTATTACTGCAATTTTCTATTGTTCGTGAATTACTCCGACGCGAGACTGACACTTAATTTTTTTTCATCACCCCAAAAACCCAATGCTAACTCAAAGTTAAAAACTCGCAAATCACTCCACTGAATTTTTAATTTGCGACAACACGTTTTTTTAAAACGATCACAAGTTTTATAATATTTCTTGGAAGCTCAAGTTGAAAGCTGCAGAACAAATTGTAATGTCCTTACGAATAGGTAAACATCTTTGTCATTGTTGATCGATCCACGATCGATGGACGACGTACGTCTGGGTCACTATGCCGGGCGTAACAATGAGTTCGCTGTTTGACGCAAAGGCCTCTGGAATAATCTATGAATACCATAAAATTCAACAATTAACGACAATACTGCTCGAAAAAAATTCAACAGCAACAATTCTCACTTAGGAGTACAAATCGCGATATAAACGAGGGAACTGGATCTACTAAGCTCAACAATTATGTCCTGTGTCTCAATAATGACATCCGTGCTTCGTTATTTATCAAGGTTTTGCATTAAACGATCCCGGCCTCGAATCGTTGCTCGGAAATCACTTGTTGTTAAGACACTTCAGTGGTACCAAGACCTCTTTTATCATATCAGAAAAGATCAGATCAGATGAGACGAGATGAGAGAGCAATTAGCATATAATTCAAGAAGAGTCGATGTATAGTACAATGTCACCAGATAAGATCGTGTGACCACTTGGAACTTCTAACGACCGGAAGAGCAATTATCGAGTTCCGGCGTGGCTCTCGAGTACCAAAAGACAGAGGAATTTTCTTTTGTGCTTTCTCCTTGACTCTCAATTTCCGGGTTCCCCGCTCGAATTGGAAGCTGCAACTGGCTGCTGTTGTGCATCTTCAGTTCTACTACCAAAGTCGAGTATCGTACGCGTTTTACCACCCCCACCCACTCTTCTCACTCCGGTACAAGTCCTCCTGACGCACGCGTTACACTTTCGAATTTTGCGGCTGATTTCGGTTCTGTTTTGCCGACGGAGTTCGCGACCGTGACGAAAGGTAAGACGTAGAAAAATGACGTGTGGATGATGAGTGTTTTTCACCGATGGGCAGTCACGAGCCCTTCTTCGAGTGCTTACTCCGGTGTTGGTTGACGGTGTGACCTACTCGCACTGCTCTCAGCTGCTTCAACCCCCAGCTATTCCACCCTGGTCGTTTTCAACCCCACCGAACTCGGATAACCCCCTCCAACGAGCAGCCACTTCCACGCTCCTCCGCGCGCATCTAGAAACTTGCACCCACCCTATCCACCCTAACCACCCCGTGTCTAACCCTCCTGTACCCGACACCCCACAATCCGTAACCCCTTCCCCTCAGCCGCAGTCCGCCCATCAAACAACCCTGTCGTCCACGCTTCCTCCACGGTACTCACGCCAGCCGACTCACAGTGTGTGAAATCGTTCCCACCAATGCACAGGAACGACTTTGGCTCTTATCGGGATGTGAAGATCGTACCCTTTGATTCGAGTCTGATCGAAGCCTTGACATTGTGGGACAATGGGTGATTGGATGAGTCTCTTCTTGTGTGAGGAGGTTCTTCAGGTTTAGGCGATTATATTTAGGGCTGTTCATAGACTACGTTACTAATTTGAGGGGGTGAGGGGGTCAGTGGAAGTAACGTTACGAACATAGATAACGTTCAGTACGTTTCTTGATTATACATTTTTTTTAAAGTTTGCGAATTTTACAGGTGAAATAAATTAATAGAACCCAATAAGAAATTCCAACTATTTTTGGTTACAAGTTCTTTTTTTGGGCTGGAGAGCCTACTATTATCTTTTTAGTTCGAGTTAGGTTCAAAAATCTATTATTTGGTTTAAAATTTAATTATTTTGTTGGCAATTCGTTTTTTTATAAGTTGAAAATTCAACTATTTCGCTAAAAATTCATCTTTCTTCATTGTAAATTAACTTTCTTGTTCAAAATTCATCTTTTCAGTTTTAAAAGTTCATTATTTTCTAGAACATTTTACTTTTCAGCTTGAAAACTTAACTCTTTTGTTGTAAATTCGTCTTTTTGGGTAGAAAACTAATTCTCTTTGTTGACAATTCATCTATTTTGTTGAGAATTTATCTTTTCGTTGAGGATTCAAATATTTTGTTAAAAATTTGCCTTTCATCATTGAATTTAACTGGTTGGAAATTCATTCTTTCATTTTGAAAAACCAGTTTTTCAACTGAAAATCCATTTATTTGATTAAAAATTCATGTATTTTGTTGAAAATTTGTCTTATGGTAGAAAATTTACATTTCTGATTGAAAATTCATCTTTGTGGGTTCAAAATTTAGCTATTTGGTTGAAAATTCCACTCTTTTATCAAAAGATTAATTTTTTTGTTTGAAATTGAACTATTTTGTTAATGTCACCTTCTTTGGTGGAATATTCAACTGTTTTGTTAAAAATTAATACTTTTGGATTGAAAATTCATCTCTGATGGTAGAAAAGTCATCTTTCCTGGTTAACAATTAAATTTTTTTTCTGAAAATTCGTCTTGATTGGCTGAATTCAACTGGTTGAAAATTCGTTTTTCTGTTGTTGAAAAGTAATTTTTTTTAATTGAAAATTTAACTATTCCATTTTTGGCGGAAAACTGATCTTTCTCAGGTGAAAAATCAACTATTTGGTTCAAAATTCGTCTTTTGGTAGAAAATTATTCTTCCAGGTTAATAAATTCATCTTCGTAGGTTGAAAATTTATCTATTTGGCACAAAATTCAACTATTTTGTTTAAAGTTTAATTATTTTGTTGACATTTTAACTATATGATAGAAAATTCAGTTACTTTGTCGACAATTCATTCTTTTGGGTAGATTAATCTTGTTTGTTTAAAATTCATCTTTTGGATTGAGAATTGAACCATTTTTTCGATTAAATTTAACTGGTTGAAAAGTACATTTTTTCAAATTAATTTCCTAAATTATCAATTTAAAGATTCTATTTTTGGTTGGAAATTCAGCTCTTTCAGTTGAAAATTCAACTATTTCGTTAAAAAATTTTTCTTTCTTGATTTTAAGTTAACTTTCTTGTTGTAAATTCATCTTTTCCGTTTTAAAAGTTAATTATTTTCTAAAACATTTGACTATTTAGCTGGCAAACTTAATTTTGTTGTTGAAAATTTGTCTCTTTGGGTAGAAAATTAATCTTCTTTGTTGACAATTTATCTATTTAGTTCAGAATTCATCTATTGGTTGAGGATTCAAATAATTTGTTAAAAAATTTGTCTTTCATCGTTGAATTCAACTGGTTGGAAATTGATTCTTTCATTTTGAAAAACCATTTTTTAAACTGAAAATTTATTTATTTGATTAAAAATTCATTTATTTTGTTGAAAATTCGTCTTTTGGTAGAAAATTGATATTTCTGGTTAAAAGTTAATCTTTGTAGGTCAAAAATTCATCTATTTTGTTAAAAATTCTACTCTTTTATCAAAACATTTTTTTTGTTGTTAAAAATTGAACTATTTTGTTATTGTCATTTTCTTGGTCGAAGATTAAACTGTTTTGTTAAAAATTCGTACTTTTGCATTGAAAATTTATCTCTGATGGTAAAAAAGTCATCTTTCCTGGTTAAAATTAAATTTTTTTTTTAATTCGTCTTGATTGGCCGAATTCAACTGATTGACAATTTGTTTTTATTGTTGAAAAGTAATTTTTGAAATTGAAAATTTAACTATTCGATTTTTGGTTGAAAAATGATCTTTTTTAGTTGAAAATTCAAGTATTTGGTACAAAATTCGTCTTCTGATAGAAAATTAATCTTCTAGGTTGATAAATTCATCTTTGTAGATTGAAAATTCAGCTATTTGGCACAAAATTCAACTATTTTGTTAAAAGTTTAATTATTCTTTTGAAAATTTAACTATTTTTTTAATTTCATTTTTCTTGGCTGAAAATTGAAACGTTTCGTTGAAAATTTGTCCTTTTTGATTGAAAACTAATCTTTTTTGGTGGAAAAGTCATGATTCTTGGTTGAAAATGAACTTTTTTTTTAAATTTCTTCTTTTTTCGTTAAATTCAAATGGTCGAAAATTCGTTTTCATGTATTTTGTTGAAAATTCGCCTTTTGGTAGAAACGTGATATTATTGGTTAAAAATTCAAGTATGTGGTTAAAAATTCAACTTGCTTTTCTACTTTTTTATTATTTTTTAAAACAAACCAGTTTGTATAAAAGTCATCTGTTTTGTCGAAAATTCAGCTGCTTTGTTAAAACTTCGTCCTTTTGGATAGAAAATTCATCTTTTTTGTAGAAAATTTCTTGGTTAAGAATTTATATTTCTTGGTATAAAATTTAACTGTCTTCGAAAAACGTCATCTTTTTGGCTTGAAAATTGAACTATTTGGTTAAAAGTTTAACTATTTTGTTAAAAACTCGTCTATTTTGTTTAAAAGATCAAGTATTTGGTTGTTAATGCAACTGTTTGGTTGAAAATTATGATTTTTCTTAACATTCGTATTTTTTTGTTAAGAATTCAATATACATTTTTGTTTGTCTTGAAATTTCGCGCTTTTCTGTCATCACGAGTCAGGTTAAATTGTTAAATATATTAAATAGTTGCAACTATTATTCACTTAATAAAGTTGTCCTAATTGTTAGTATACTGATGATAAATTATAATTATCGATAATTGAGTATTTTGTCGTGTCCATGAGCAATACCAGAGAAGTAATCATTATCTAAATACGAAAATATTTTTTTATTTTTGCAAACTGAGGAAGGTAAATGTTGTTGATTTTTTTCTTATCTACTGTAGGGTGGTATCCTCTACATTAAAAATTAACCAAATTTGTTTTAGCTGCCTCTAGGGGCAAACTTTCTGAAATGCCATTATGATTTCGTTTTACGAGAGATCGTTAGGATCTCAGTCGAGTAAAATTTCCCCGATTGATATTTTGCTTGCAAACGCTATAAAAAGACGACACTATAAAGAAATGCAAAAATCGATGGTTATTCACGTACCATTGGGGATTTTCGAAGATACTTAATTTTATGAAATTTTTTTTTTCTAGGTTTCCCATGCAATCTTTTTAAATACTTTCTAATCCCCCCTTAGAAAAAAATGTTATAGGAAATTCAGTATAGGTCTATAATGAATATCCTATAATGAATCTCTTATATTTTTTTTTGCGATTCTAGAAAGATTATTATGGAGAATCTTCATAAAAAAATCAGTAGAAAAGTAAAAAATGTTAAAAGAATGAAAGAGTTGATGCACAAAATAGAGAAAGTACAAAAGAAATGTATGTATGTATTTAACGTAATATTTCGACAAATTTTAAGGAATTTCAAGGAATTCCAGAGAATTTCTATGGGTTTTAAGCAATCTCCTCACATTTTATAAACATTTCAATAGGGTTTAAGGGATTTCAAAGAATTTCAATAAATTTTGTGGGACTATCACAGATTTTAAGGCCTTTAAAATGATCTTGAGGATTTTCTGATTATTTCAACTAATTTTCGAAAAATTCATCGGTTTTTAAGAGATTTAAAAATATATGCACGTATTTCCAGAAATTTAAAAAGATTTCGAGGGAGTTTAGAGGATTTTAAATATTTCCAAACATTTTCGTGGATTTGAAAGAATTCTAAAGGATTTCAAGATATTTAAAAAATTTCAAGGGATTTTAAAGAATTGTTGAACTTTCCAAAGATTTCAAGGGATTTCTAGTGAACTTTGGAAAATAAATTGAATTAAATTAAATTTTAAGGGATTTCTAGCGATTCTAAAGATTTTCAGGAATTTCACAAGGTTCAAGGATTTTGAGGGATTTAAAAAATGTCTAGAGATTTAAACGTTTTTTTTAGAGAAAGTAAATGATTAAGTTTAATTAAATTATATTCAAGGACTTCGAAATGATTTATACTTTTTTGACTGGGTTTTTATGTTTTTCGAAGAGTTCTACGGATGTTAAGGGATTTTAAAGAATATCAAGGAATTTTACAAGACTTAGAGGATTTCAAAAGTTTTTAAGAGATTCCACAGGTTTCAAGGAATTTTAAGGTATTTTAAGGAATTTTCAAGATTTGAAGGATTTGATTAAATCTGCAAGGATTTCAAGGGATTTCAGGGATTTCTAGGGATTTTAATGTTTTTTCTAGAGAACTTTAATGAACACGTATAATTTAATTTATATTAAAGTGGTTTTAAATGATTTATATCTTCAGTAATAAAGTTAAGAAAGAAATGTAATTTTTTTTCAAAGGATTTCTACGGATTTCAACAATTCAAGGAAAAAAGATTAAAATTTATAGGACCACCAGTTATTTAAATGAAAAATCCCAAATAATATAAAAAAATTTTAAATACAAAGACAGATCAGACAAATCAAATTTTATATTCGAAATGATATTTTTTCGAGCTGGAAAAGGGAAAGAAAAGGTTCTGTCGCACCCTATCCCTTTCCCAGCTTTATGATTTCTTTACAAAAATTGTCGGAATTATTCTATTTGAGAATTGAGGATCAAAAACTTCGAATTATGTTGATGAAAAAAGTTTTTCTGTTTGGAACAGATGATTCAAATATTATAAATGAGCATTACTTTCTTAATCTTCAACAAAGTGTAATAATATTATAGATCAATCGATTTGCCTCGAATCGAGGAATCTTTTCCGTGCTTGCATCAATTTTGAATTATGTTAGTGAAAAGAGTTTTACTATAAAAAACTGTGTTTTCATATATTATGCATTACCATAGCTTCCTTAATCTTCAATCAAATGTATCACCGTTATAGGTCAATCGATTTGTCTTGAATCAACACAACTTTTCTGTTCTCGCATCAACTTTAAATTATGAGAATGAGAAAATTTTTACTCTAAAGAATCGATTTTTAAAAATATATAAAATACCATAACTTCCCCACTATTTGATAAAATGTATTAATATTAATAATCGATTCACCTCGAATCAACACATCTTTTCTGTTTTGGCATCAACTTTGAATTATATTAATGAAAAAAGTTTTACGACAAAAAACCGATTTTCAAAATATATAAATTACGATAACTTTTCTAGTCTTTAATAAAATGTATTAATATTATGGGTCAATCGCTTCGCCTCGAATCAACACATAGTTTCTGTTCTGGCATCAACTTTGAATTACGTTAATGAAAAAAATTGTACTATAAAAAACCGATTTTCCAAATATATAAATTAACATAACTTCCCCACTCTCTGATAAAATTTATTAATATTATAGGTCAATTACCATAGCTTCCTTACTCTTCAATAAAATGTATCAATGTTATGGGTCAATCGATTTGTCTTGCATCAACACAACTTTTCTATTCTAGCATCAACTTTAAATTATGAGAATGAGAGAATTTTTACTGTAAATATTTTAAAAGTCTGTGTCTAGTCGTCCCGAAAAATTAGGGGGTTGGACCAATATTATTTATGTGGCCAGCCACAGGGGTGCCTTCCCGCCCCCACGAGACGTTGGAAAAGGGGTAGGTTTTTCACCAACATTATTTCTACGGCCAATCACAGGGGTACCTTCCCGCCCCACACCCGAAAATTCGGGACGACTAGCCAAGCTTATGAAAAATATTGCACTAGTCATCCCGAATTTCGGGACGACGAGACACTGCGATTTTAAAAATATATAAATTACCATAACTTTCCTACTATTTAATAAAATGTATTATAATTGTAGGTCAACCGATTCGTCTAGAACCAAGAAATCTTTTATATTCTTGCATCAACTTTGAATTATGTTGAAGAAAAAAGTTTTATTATAAAAAACCGTATTTTCAAATATTTTGAATTACCATAGCTTCCTTACTCTTCAATAAAATGTAATAATATTATAGGTCAATCAATTCGTCTCGAATCAGCACATCTTTTCTGTTCTTGCATCAACTTTGAATTATGTTAATGAAAAAAGTTTTTCTATAAAAAACCGATTTTAAAAATATATAAATTACCATAACTTCCCCACTCTTTATTAAAATGTATTAATATTATAGGTCAATCGATTCATCTCGAACCAAGGAATCTTTTATATTCTTGCATCAACTTTGAATTATGCCAATGAAAAAAGTTTTACTGTAAAAAAACGGGTTTTAAAATATTATTGAGTGCTAAAAAACATGCAATCAATATTTTTAGAAACCCTTCGATCAGTTTCAAGATATTAGTGGTGAAAATAAGACCTCCAAATTTCATCAATAATTTATCTGCAACCGTTTTCAAGTTATCGTGTTCACAAGAAAGTGTGACATCCACACACAGACACTTCCGGACAATTGCTTAGAACATTGTATTAGACATTTTTAAATGGAGGAAGGTTTAATTAAATGAATTTAAACATTTGGGAAAATGTCACCATTACAAAGCTTCCTCTATGAGGAAGCAAAAAGCGAGGGGATTTGACCAAATTTAATGGATTTCACTAGTTTTCAGCAGATCTCATAGGATTCAAGGAATTTTAAGGTGTTTCAAGAAATTTTCAAAATTTTTAAGATTTTATTAAATCTGCAAGGGTTTCAAGGGATTTCAAAGATTTCTAAGGATTTTAACGTTTTTTCTAGAAAACTTTAATGAATAAGTATAATTTAATTTATATTGAAGGAGTTTCAGATGGTTTATACCTTAAGTAATACATTTAAGAAAGAAGTTAAATTTTTATTTTAAGAATTTCTACGGATTTCAACAATTCAAGGAAAGAAGATTACGATGTACAGGACCTCCAATTATTTCAAACATTTTGGGGAATTTTACTAATTTTAATGGATTTCACCAGATTTAAACAGATTCTACAGATTTCAAAGAATTTTAAGGTATTTTAAGGAATTTCACATTATTTAAAGGATTTTATTAAATCTCTAAGGATTTGAAGGGATTATTAATATTTCTAGGCATTTTAACTTTCCTTCTAGAGAAATTTAATGAATGAGTTTAATTTAGTTTATTTTTAATGGGTTTTTAAATTATTTATACTCAGATGATCAATTTAAAAAAGAAATTTTAACTAATGCAAAGATTTGAATGTTATTTTGATTCCAATAGGGTTGTTTCCAAAGTCAGATATCACTTATCCAATGAATGGATCTTATAGTTTATAAAATTCTAATTTTAAAAACGACCATTAAATATTGTTTACGTATTGTTTAATATTTTTAATTTAATTTTGAAATATGAATTTTTCTACGAAGGAGGGTTTTGTAAAAGCCAACAGCGGAAATCTACAGAAAATAGATATATTTATTTATGGTATCGGAGTATTTTAAGAGTAATTGTGACTTCGTAAGTGCAGAAATACGAGGAGTGAAAATAAAACGGTTAGGTGGCCTAACCTCTTTATCATAACCCAGAAAACAATGTGGGCGCACAATGATGGCGTATTGACTCGCACGCGTGCGGATTGTCCCGCACGCCGCGCCATCACCCGAACAGACATATGCGTCCTCAATTGCCACGCATATCGCTCGCACGTGTGTAGGTCGCACGCATAACGGTGATATGTGAGTTTCAAAATTCATGCAGGATTTAAAAATATATTAGTGTAAATATTATTATTAAATGACAAGAGGAATAATTGCACATAAAAAAATTTATTTTCATAACCAATATTTCATACACATTGGGATGTAGTCGATTCAAATTTATGTATTCTATTTTTTAAATTTGTAATAATGAATTAGTCTCATATAGTCACTAATTTTAGCGTATGCAATATAACGTTAGTAATTTTTTATATCACATAATACAGAAGAAAAAGATCCTTTTAAATCTCAGGGGTCCTTAAAGATATAATTTTTTTAAATATAATTATAATTTTCTTATTCCAATAATAAAAATATAAAATACCACTTTTCCACTCACTACCGATTTCCAAAGCGGCAGGTTGTAGAAAAGTTGCCTTTTATTATTGGAAGGAAAAAGGTCCAATTATATTTGAAAAATTATATCTTCAGAGTCATCTGTGGTTGATAAAGGTTTATTTTTTTATTTTGATGTATTATATTGTATAAAAGCTTCCTCAAGTTATTATATATTTACAACAAGTGAATAATCAAGACTACTTTTTATTAAAAATCATACGAAAATATAATACAATAATTTAAATAGACAACATTCGATTAAATCGGTTAAAATGTCGAATTCAGAATAAGCTCGATATTTTAATCCATTTAAGCAAATTTAGTCGATTCCAATTTATGTATTCTATTTTTTATGATTTTTAATAATAACATAGTCTTGATACTAAATTACATAAAAGTAATACAATTTCCTTTGAAAGCCCAGGGCACAGTGAAGATATAACATTTTTGTTTGAATGTCATCAGAACTTTGTGATTTTAATAAAAAAAAGACAACTTTTGCACCTCTCGAAATCGGCAGGGGGTGGAAACGTTTTTTATTATTAGAATCGAAAAGTTCGAATTACATTTCAACAAAAATTTGATATCTTCACGGTGCCTTGGTATTTTGATTATGTACTTACGAACAAAACATTATTTTAAATTAAACTTTGCTTTGTATGAAACTTTTCAGGCACGAAGACTTAACATATTTTTTGTAGTTATTATAACGCACTACGAATAAAAATATCGTTAATTTAAACTTTGAAAATTCAGATTTACCTTAGGCTACTTTAAGTAGGTCTGCCATGAGTATTTTAAAACTACGACTTTAAACATTCACAAAGTTCGCTTAAACTAATTTTACATTAACATCCATAGTATACAAATGTGAAAAAGGTCGTGTGTGAAACAATGGCACAACTTGGAATGAATTGATGAGCGAAATCAAGACTTTGATTTTAATTGGTTATCAGAATATTCGCTCTTCTGGTGTGATCCGAATTGCTTTGAGAATCCGTGGATTCTGAAGTCGAATCGCTACTTTTTGAGATCGATGTGGCAGTCGGAAAATTTCTTTCGATCAGAAAAGGATTCATGGCATTGTCCTTGTTCTGAATTAAACTGCGAGAATGGGCGAGTCGATATATGCGTCCAGTTGTTTGTCTGAAAAAGAAATGATGGTTTATTATTTTGTGATTATTCTGCATGCAGGCCTCGGACCCGATCACACTATATTGCTACTATTTGGAAACACTACTATTCACTTTTCCTTGAAAAATATTTGTGACGCGATCTGAAGAAAGACCCCTAAGCGGCCAAACGTAAATTTTAGAGAAGAAGCAGGAGAAGTGGCGACGGGCCGATAGAACGACATAGAACGATAATTTTTACACGCTTGTACTGAATAAATGATTAATGATGGAATTTTTTTAACTATACCATCTTAAAGAGCAAGTTCGAATCTACTTAAAACATTAAAAATCAGAGAATCGATTTTTGGCTGCTTAGGGGTCTTTCTTCAGTCAGATCGCGTCACATTTTTTGAACTTCTTCGCTAATTGGCTACAAATTGTCTCAATGTCTGAACAGGTGTTATCCAAAATGTTGAATTTTCAAGCCAAAAATGATGAGCTTTTGACAAAACAGCTAAATTTTGAACCAAATACTTAAATTTTCAACCAAATAGATCAATTCTCAACAAAATACATCAATTTTCCACGAAACAGTTGAACTTTCAAGCCAAATATACGAATTCCCTAGAAAAAGTTGAATTTTCAACCTAAAAATACTATCTTTCACCAAAAAATTTAATGGATGTTATTTAAACCAAACCAGATTATAATCCTGAATAAAAAACAGTTGACTATAACCAAAAAAAGACACATTTTCAAAAAAATGATTGAATCCTCAACTAAAACAGATTATTTTCAACAAAACAGTTGCATTTTAAACCAAAAAAATGTATTTTCTACTAAAAAAGACGAATTGTTGACAAAATACATGTATTTCCTACCAAATAGTTAAATTTTAAACAAAGAGGATTGATTTTTCATCAAAAAGACAATTTTTTATGAAAATAAATGCAATCATATAGTTGAATCTTCACCTAAAAAAGATCAATTTTCAAAAAAAAACTCGAATAGTTATATTTTCAGTTGAAAAATTTTATTTTCAATAAGGAAAAAGCAAATTTTCTGCAAGACTGTTGAATCTTTGATCCAAAGAGATGATTTATAAAAAAAATTGCATCTTCTACCTAGAAATGCTAATTTTCACCAAAAAATGTAATAGTTGCTATTCAAACCAAAAAAAGATTTTAATTTCAAATAAAACGCAGGTGAATATGACGAAAAAAGACTAATTTTTATCAAAATACTTGAATTCTCAACCAAAAAAGACTAATTTTCTACCATACAGTTGCAATTTTAACAAAAAAATTGATTTTCTATCAAAAAAGATGTATTGTTAACAAAATACACATATTTTCTACCAAATAGTCAAATTTCACGCCAGGAGGATTAATTTTTCATAAAGAAGACAAAATGTGTAAAAGACAGTTGAATTTTCATGCCAAACAAATCATTTGGTAAATACACTGAGCGCGTACTTTGTGCATCGTGTTATATGTTCTTCATATACAAATTACTAAATTTGTATTTGAGTTCAAATGAAAAGTAATGATATAATTCAGGCGACAAATTTTATTAGTTAACATTTTATTTTAGCTTGTGCCGTTTATCAAAAAAGTTAATTTTTTCATTTTGAATATATTCTTACCACAAAAATTGATTACGGGTTTGTAAGTCTTTTTTGAATGCACAATTTTTGTTCATTTATATGTTTTCGTACCTTGCATTGTTTTTTCAAAAATTTGATTTTTTTTACTGTCAATGTTATTTTCACGAATAAAACAAAAACTACGCATCCTATCGGAACATGATTCACAACAAATTTGTACCTCTTCCTTGGATGAACAAATTTTGTTTTGGTCATTTTTTCGTAGCTGGTAATATTCGTCTGAAAATTTGATTTTTCTATTTTCAATGCTGTTTTTTACGAATAAAACAAAAACTACGCGTCATATCAAAAAGTTAATAATAAGAAATTTGTAGATCTTTTTTAGGTGCACAATTTTGGTGAGATGATCTTTTCTGGTATCTTGCATAGTTTGACAGCAAAATGGCTTTTTTGATTTTTCATTAATTTTTTGTGCGATCAAAATTTGAATTTTTTATTTTTCAAAAAATTCAAAAAGTTGTTATGAAAATATTATAGGGTGTTCAGGAATCAACGTTTTTCTCCTCTTGACTTTTTTCATATCGTGCGTTATTCGGCTTAAAATGTTCATTTTCGTTTGTTTTTTGGAATTTTGAAAATGCTATAACTCCAGTAATTTTTTTTTTTTATCACGAAAAGTCATAAGAATATTTTGTTCGTCATTTTGCGTACTACTAATAACTGTACATAGAATTTTCAAATCTTCAAAAAAAGTGGTCTCAAAAATTTTCAAAATGTGCTCACTTTTTGGATTTTCACCCAAAATAGCTGGTTAACGAACTCGTTCTCTATTTTTCGGCCATAAAAAAGTGTGCCAAAGCTCAATCAAATCTGATCATTTTTTCGAAAGTTATCGTGGCTACAGACAGACAGACAGACAGACAGACTACAGACAGACAGACACCTTGGTAAAAACCGTTTTTTCTGGCTCAGGGGGTCTCAAAACGTGGAGATTTGATGAAAACCGACTATGTCAAATTTTACATAAAACCAATACCTTCTCATTAGAATGAGAATGTAAAAAAGAATTTTCACCAAAATCGTTAAATTTGTAACCAAGAAGACGACTTTCCGACTAAATAATGAATCGTCTACGCAAATAATTAATTTTTAGCGAAGATAATTTTTCAATTCAAAAAGGCGAATATTTTCTACAAAACAAATGTGAACAAAACAAGGTTATGTTTGTACTTACCGCACATACAAGATATAAACACCAGAGATATATTTAAGCAGCTCCCCACCACATTCATAAAAATCCTCCGCGATAAAACCAGTAGGTTCCCAGCTAACCTGTTACCATCCTGAAAGGTTCCTGAATGATAACATGTTATCAGAGGAATTGTTACTTGTATCTCAGTCTCCTAGCAGGTAACGGCATAATCGCCGTAGTTTACTAGGGAGGCTTGTTTGCAACCGTTCCCTGTCAGACTAGTAACATGGCGGTAACAGCCGGCAGCGATCTTCATTTATACATATACATTTTGGGTCTAACCTCTATAATGTAATTTCTTTTTCGTAAGGGTTCAGCTGATAAATATCTGTTTTTTTATAAAAGCTTTGTTCACATATTATCTCCCTTTTCTGGAACTTATTTATCGTTTAATTATGTTCCTTTCCAACATTTTTGCAAAAATATTCATAATTATAATTCCGAAACGATGTATATTTTGAGGTTAAGCTGTCATTGCACGTTGCGTTTCCAAACATCACTTTGTTACAAGCATGTGATTACAATGGCGGGATAATGTTACCTGCTTCGCTTGTAATTTGTTACTACTTTGAGTGGGAAATATATTGTCACTGGGTGACCAGCATGGAAGTCACCAGTGACTGGTTTTTTTAACCCTTAAATGGTAACGTCGGGTCACTCGTGCCTTGACCAAATCTTCTCCCCTTGCTAGCTTAGAGAAAAGCGTGGGAGGCAGGCCCAAACTATACTCTAAATAATTGTACACTAGTAGGCTATAAGCTCCCCAAGTGCCGTCACTCTAGTCCGTAAATAGCATTTGTAGAAAACAGTCGAAATTCCGGAAAGGCACGAGTGACCCGACGATACCATTAGCGTTGGCGAAAAGTGTAACGTAATTAAAATTCTTTTTTCAAAATTCTGATGTTTTTTTTATTATGAATTGATGTTTTTTATTATGAATTGATAGATTAAACTTACCTGATAGTTTTTTAAGATAAATTTTAATGGAAATTCGAATTTCTGAATTTTTTTCCCAAATATTGATGTTTTTCGACTATAAATTGATAAATTAAAGTTATCCAAAAGTTTTTTAACCTGAATTTTAATTGCAATTTGAATTTCTGAATTTTTTCGGAAACCTCATGTTTTTTGACTATAAATTGATGAATTAAAGTTGACCAAAAGTTTTTTAACGGGAATTTTATTGGAATTTCTACCTCTTTATACGTACTTTGAAAAAACTTGATTTTCATGTTCAAAGCTTAAGCATTCCTTTTATTTATACAGAATCTCAATCTTTTTTTTCTTACAGTACTTTTTTTACCCTTTAATTTCCCGTTTGATTTAGACAAAAAAATTAATTACATCCTAAGTTATGATTTTTTTGACAAAATGGTGCATTCTTCACGTTTTTATTTGTTTATTTCATTATATTGTTTAAAAAAATGATAAAATCAGCAATATAGTGATTCATCCTTATACTAGGATAGTTGATGAAATTTCATGAATTTTGTGGAATTTTTTAGAGCACTTTAGAGCACTTTTCAAAGCGCCAGGCACGAGTGACCCGACGATACCGTTTAAAGGGGTCGAAAATGACGTTACCATTTAAGGGTTAATCTTGTTACAATTATGTGACTATTCGGACTAGTAACTGTGTTAGCTGGGTTATGTCTAATAGACAGTTAAAGCACTGCGATAATTATGAAAAAATACCGCAGACACTGGAAAAAGACGCCGAAAACTGGAAAACACACGCTTGCAGTAGCGCGTTGACTGTTGACAGTTGACAGACTGTTGGATATGGCGTCGGCGGCTACGCCATCATCATTTTCAACACCTAAGCGCGGTTTTTAAATTTCTTACCTCAACCAGGGGGGTGACTCGCCATACAAATGCGCTGTGTCAGTTTTGTCAAAGATATTTTACCTAGATGCGGCAAGGGTCTAGTTAGGCCACATGTCACGAGGGCGGCGCTACCGGCACTTGTGTGGCTTCGGCTTTATTCGGTACTTTTCGGCTAAATTCGGCATTGCCGCTTCGTTTAAAGGGATTGTTTCGACCACATAACGCAAGGTGGCGCAATAACCGTCGAGCGGGAATTTAAAAATTTTGCATTATTATGAATTATTTATCTATATTAAAGGACTGAAACGGACTTTTTCCTATTTTGAAATATTTGTAGTACAGATAATTTACTCTTATGACTGAAAAAGAAAAAAATATCCTATAATATAGGACGTAATAACAAATTAAGAAGTCATTGAATATAATAATGAATTCGGCATTTTAATAATTACAAACCTATAAATGATAGGAAAATTTTACCATTGGACAATAACTTGCACGTCTTTTCATTTTTCTCATTAAATATTAGAATTATAATTAGTATAAAAAGTATGATGAATAATAAAAAATAATTCAAAATTAGATGCCGAGTACACCAATGAACGTAAAAAAATTTCGAAAATACAAAGTGACGAATAATAAAATTTTAGGGCTTCAATATAACGATACAAGATTTTTAATTGTCGAAAAATAAAAAGCCCCAATTTAAAAATATCCGAAATTATAATTTAACGAATTATACCATTTTTAAGTATGCAATTAACGAAATATTAAATTCCCATACAATTTGCAAATTTTCGAAATTTATGATTTGACGAAAATAAACAATTAGTTATTAAAGATATATTAAATAATAATTATTTATTTTTGTCAATATTAAATTTCGGGAATTAAAAAAATGTAAAGAATTTAATAATTGGACAATTATATAGTTCCGTAAATTTTAATTTTGGATATTATTGAGATTTTTAGTTTTGCGGTAAATTTAAAATCCTGTCATTTTAAAATTCAGAGATTTCATAATTCACGAAATTATATTTTCGGAACCCGTTAATTTGTGTATTTATTATCTCTTCACTTTTTATCAGTCCCTACATAAATAATTAATTTAATAAATTAGGATTTATCGTTAGTTTTCGCACAAATCCTTATATGTAAAGGTTTTCAAAGATTATTGGAAAGAAAAAATTATAACGTCAGTGGAGATGTTTAAGAAAAAAGTATTTTTTGAAGCAGGTACGTATTGAAATTTTATTTTTAATTTCTAAACTTTCTTCTTTTTTCCGGTAATCTGGTTTAAATAATTATTTATATTACTTTTAATTCATTATTGGTTCGTTCTAACTGAAAAGTTGATAAGTTAAAAAATTCGGAAAAACCCGCGACGCTCTAACTCTCTTCTAAGATAAAATCGTTAAAAACGATAAATTATTTCAACCATTTATACAAACATCTGATTATTAGTAGAAAGTAGTATTGTATGTATTAGAAACAATTTTTATTTTGAAAACTGCAAAAAAATCATAATTATCGCCAAAAACACGCAAAACCCAATGTTTCACTTATGGGGTTTGTTTGCGACCCTATAAAACAGACTTATGGTAGTGATATTTGAAAAATAAGCTTTGATTAGTATTATATGGCTAATTGTGAAGAGAAATGTTTAGTTTTAACACGATTCACCTAATATTGACGATTCTGCATGAAATGTACAAAAACGTATTTTTTTCTTATCGGAAATACGTGCAACAAAAATTAACTTCAAAGGATGAACTTTACACAAATATCGGTTAGACTTTCTTTTGTTTTTCCATGACAAACACATGTATGTTGAAAGACGCGAAGTTGGCTGAGCAAAACTTTATCGCTCTAAAAAATTTCCTGCAACAAATTTTATTCTTAGTTTTTTTCTATGCTCTGCATATCATTTTTTTCAAATGCATTTATTTTTTTGTTTTTATTTGAACAAATTTCCGGGCCATATGCATAAAAAAGTCTGTGCAAATTCACAAATAAATTTTTTTTTAAGGATTGCTTAATGGATTAAACGTAGATCAACTGTAAGAAGATTAAGTTAAGCAATATACCGTTTCGCCATAAAGGAAATTAAAAATCACTAGCTATTGGCTTTCTGAGTAGATATTATCCATATCCATAAGTGGTCCGTAAACTCAAAGCCGTATCCGCGTGCCAAAATCATGCTAAGGCACTTGCAAGATGGATGCATAAAGCTGCCATCCTTGGGTCGCTCCGTGTCCTTAAGACACACGAGGGTTTCGCCGGCATGTCAAACGACCAAGATCGCGCCATTTGACGTAAACAGCGGACTCACCATTCAATTGGAACCTGGATTAATTATTAATTTATGTAGCTTCTGATAGTCACTTGCGGTCCTGATGTACCTTTTTAGAAGTTCAATTACGAGTTTATTTACAAGGCAGATGATCGCAGTATCTTGTAACTATTTTATTGCAAAGATAATTCGCTCATCAACCAAGCTTCTAGATCCTTGCCTTTATGCGCAATTTCAACACTTATTTCAGTTTCTTCTTCTCGTGCAAATTGCGAATCCTTTTCACACTTGAGATCATTCAGTATAGGACAAAATAAGTTTACTGCATCGTTGCAATTCAACACAACCTTTTGCAGTGCATTGCCGCCCATGACCACAATCACCATGCTTTGTCCGCTTCCAGGGTGGTGATTCGGCGGACGATTTCAAATTCCCGGCCATTTCCCGGTCAAGTTTTAGTTTTTGAATTTTCCCGGTCAACTAAAAGTAACATATTGATATTTGCCGCAAAACGCAAACAATTATTTTAAATCATGACGTTCATTGTAAACATCCATCAACACAACAGAGCAAAACGTTGCAAAACAAATGTATTTTGAAAGAAATACATACATTTTCCACTAAAAAATATCCATTTTTCACAAAAAATAGAATAGTTAAACTTTCAGTTGAAAAAATTAATTTTCAACAAAAAGAAACGGATTTTTAACAAAATAGTTCAATTTTTAAACAAAGTGATGAACTTTCAAATAAAATTATGAATCTTTAACTGGAAGATGTAGTTAAAGTTTAAACCAAAAGGATGAATTTTCAACTAAAATGATAAATATTCAACTGGAACACTTGAATTTTCAAACAAACATATGAATTTTCAAACAAGAAGATTAATTTTCATATAAAAATATTAATTTTCTACCAAAAAATACAATTTTTCAACAAAATACATGAATTTTTAACGAAATTATTGAATTTTTAATTAAAGAAGACAAGTTTTCAAACAAATAGTTGAATTTTACACTAACAGAATAATAATGTTCAACTGAAAATAGAGTAGTAACATTTTTAGTTTGAAAAATTAATTTTAAACCAAACCTGAGAGTTTTCAACTAATACAATGAATCTTCAACTGGAATAGTTGAATTTTCAAACAAAAAAACTAATTCTTACTAAAAAAGATAAATTGTCAACCTAAACTTAAATAGTTAAATTTTAAGTTAAAAAAATTAATGCTTAACCAAGCAGATGAATTTTCAACTACAAATATGGAATTTTCATTTGGAATAAGTTACATTTTCAGTTAAAAAATTACTTTTAACAAAAAAAAACTAACTTTCGAAAACATAGTTACATCTTTAAACAGAGTGATGAATTTTCAAATAAAATTGTAAATATTTAACTGGAATAGTTGAATTTTAAACCAGAAAGATGAATTTTTAACTGAAATGATGAATCTTCAACTAGAATAATTGAACTTTTGATCAAAAAGATTAATTTTCAACCAAGAAGATTAATTTCTACCGAAAAAGACGAATTTTCAACTAAAAAAGATCATTTTTTAACAAAAAATTGAATAATTAATTTTTTAGTCAATAAATGACTGTTCAACCAAAGAGATGAATCTTTAACTAAAATTGTGAAATATTTAACTGGATTAATAGTTACATTTTCAGTATGAAAAAAAATTTCAACTAAACACATCCAAAGAAACAATAAGTTTTCAATCAAACAGCTCATTTTTCAACCAAAGAAATGAATTTTTAATTAAAACGATGAATCTTCAACCAAACAAAAAATATTTTTTAACCGAAGAGTTTAACTTTTTACCAAATAATTTTATTTCGAACCTAAAAGATGAATTTTTAACTAAATTGATCAATATTCAACTGGAACACTTGAATTTTTAACCGAAAAGAAGAATTTTTAATCAAGAAGATTAACTTTCAAAGAAAAAGATATTTTTGTACCCAAAAAAGTCTACTTTTTAACAAAATACGTGAATTTTCAACGAAATAGTTTAATTTCCAATTTAATAAAACCGATTTGCATCCAGATTGTTAAATTTTGAACTAGAAAAGATCAATTTTCAAATAAAAATAAGAAATTAATTTTCAAACAAACTGACGAATTTTCAACTAAAATGATGAATGTTCAACTGGAATAGTTGAATTTTATGCCAAAAAGATGATTTTTTAACCACAAAGATTAATTATTTACACAAAGTACGTAAATTTTTAAACAAATAGTTGAATTTCCAATTTAAAAAAAAACAATTTGCATCCAGATTGTTGAATTTTGAACTAGAAAAGATCAATTTTCAAATAAAAATAGAACAGTTAAATTTTCAGTTAAAGAAATTAATTTTCAAACAAACTGACGAATTTTCAACTAAAATGATGAACGTTCAACTGGAATAGTTGATTTTTATGCCAAAAAGATGATTTTTCAACCATAAAGATTAATTATTTACACAAAGTGCGTAAATTTTCAAACAAATAGTTTGATTTTAAAATGCAAAATATTAATTTTCAAGCAAATAGTTGAATTTTCACCAAAAAAAAGATAAATTCATTTTCAACAAGGTAGTTATATTTTCAACAATAGATGCATTTTAAATTAAAATGATGAATCAACCAAAAAAATTAATTTTTAACAAAACAGTTTAACTCTCAAGTAGTTAAATTCTTAACTAAAAAAATATGAATTCACAACGAAAAATGTAAAAAAAATTTTTTTATTTTTATTCAGAAATGTTTCTTCTTCGAAATACTACGTCTACTCTAAAAACTGCTTGAAGTACTTTCTTTATCTCAAATTTAGATCAAAAATAGGTACACTTGAACCACAATAAATTATAATTCAATTGAAGTAAACTATGAGGTAATCTGACAAATCTAAGATCCATCAACCGTGAAATAGTAGATAAATCCGTAACACAATAAACTTACTCATATGCCCTGCAACTGAAGATAAAGTAGAAATCACTTTTCTAAATTAACCAAAATTATTAAAAAAATGAAAACTTAACTTTTTCCACGATCAGAAGTAAATTCCCGGTCATTTCCAGGTTTTTTCACGGTCATTTCCCGGTCAAGTCGCTACCCTGGCTTCAAACGCGCGATCAAGAAGCGAGGAGTGCGCAGTTTCAAACTGCGCACTCCTTTGATCATGATAGCCTACATTTCTGTTACCATTTAGGAATTTGAGGAAACTATTTTTAATTTGTAGATACCATTTCTGAATGCTGATAAAAATTTAGTAAATTTACTATGAAAGTTACTGAATTTCGTTCTCAGCGACCTAATTTCGTACATTTCAGTTACTTTATTATCCTAATTATGTTGGAATTTTCCGAACATTTCTAACAGTGCGTATAGAGATAAGTGGAGACGGGAGAGCATCAATTCATGTAACATGATTCTAGTTTCTTGATATACTGCACAGCATAATACATGCCGAGTATCCTATTTCATTTGGGGGTGAATTTCATTCAAGTTTTTCAGACTCACTCAGTCAAACTTGAGGAATCGATATCGTTAGTTTGAGTCGATACGCCGCAGAAATTCCAATTTAAAAGCACTCTTTCATCCCATACCGCAACATCAAAAAGATTTTAACGAGGGTACGGCCAAAAAATTATGGTAATAGACATATGAAACTTTTAAAATTATTAATTCGAAACTGGATACTTTCAACTACTAATAGGCAAGGAAATGTACAGTTGGGTGCCAAAAAAAATGTGTTTCACTTTCATTTTACAAACCCTAAAACTTCATTTTTTCCTTTTGGTAAAAAAATACTGCCATAAATTTTCCGAAAAAAAAAATTGTCTAGAGGTTCTGCTTGGCCGCTTTAGGCCTCGAAATAAATTTTGTTACTTTCTAATTTTAAAGAAGCACACAAATATAACGCTAGGAAATTCTGTCACGCCTACAAAGTATTTGTTATTTATTGAGGAATAACTTCATAGTTGTATGAAAGAAACAAAAATTGAAATATTATCGGACCTAGAATACAAAAATTTGCAATTTTATTACAATTCATGGTCTGAAATGGCCTCTGAACATTCTCATTTTGGTTGAATATCCTATCAAAATAATTAAATTTTCTACCAAAAAAATAAACTTTTAAGCAAGAAGCCAAACTTTTTACAAAAAAGGACGAAATTTCAACGAAATACAAGAATTTTCAACTAAACAGTTGAATTTTCTACAACAAAATGAATTTTTAACGGAACATGTAATAGTTGATACCTCAACCATAAAAGATAAAATTTTCTCCAACAATACGAATTTTTTGCAAATTAATTGAATATTTAACACTAAAACATGAATTGAAAGACAAATTTTCTACGAAAAAGTTGAATATTTAACTCGAAAATATAAAATTTCAATCAAGAATATTAACTTTCTACCAAAAAAGGCGAATTTTCAACAAAAAACATACATTTTGAACCAAATAGTTGAATTTTGAACTAGAAAAAATAAATATTTAATTCAAAATATGAATTTCCATGCCAAATTAGAATAGTTGAATTTCCCGTAAATCAAACTAATTTTCAACAAAATAGTTAAATTTTGGACCAAAGAGATGAATTTTCACCTACAATTATGAATATAATAAAAAATGAATGCTTAAAACTTTAACTTTAACCAAGTAAAAACAAAGTTTTTAACCAAAGTTTAACTTTCAACCAAGTAGTTACAGTTCCAACCACAAAAGACGAATTTTCTACGAAACAGTTGAATTTCCAACCCGGAAATATGAATTTTCAACAAAAAAGTTAATGTGCAAACAAATAATTATATTTTCAACTAAAGTGATGAATCTTAACCAAACAAATTATTTGTTTACACAGTTGAATTTCTGACTCGAAAATATGAATTTTCAACAAAAAAGTTAATGTGCAAACAAATAATTAAATTTTCAACTAAAGTGATGAATCTTAACCAAACAAATTATTTTTTTACACAGTTGAATTTCCAACCCGAAAATATGAATTTTCAACAAAAAAGTTAATGTACAAACAAATAATTAAATTTTAAACTAAAGTGATGAATTTTAACCAAACAAATTATTTTTTACACAGTAGTAGCACCTTCAACCAAGTAGTGAAGTTTTCAACCAAAAAGATGAATTCTCACCGAAACATGTAATAGTTAATACTTTAAACATAGTTCAAATAGTTGAATTTCCAACTAAAATTATAAATGATCAAGCAAAAAAAAAATTTGTTTGCACATTAGTTGCACACTCAACCAGGTAGTAGAATTTTCAACAAAAAATATGAATTCTCAGTGAAACATGTCATAGTTGACATTTCATCAAAAAAATATTTTAATTTGCAATATGCAACTATTGAGTTCAACCAAGAAATACGAATTTTCAACAATATGGTTTAACTATCAACTAAAACAGAGTAATTTTTAACCAAACCGTTGCATTTTTAACTAAAAATTGTGAATTTTCAACCGAGAATAATAATTTCCTATCAAAAAGACAAGTTTTCAACAGAATACATAAATTTTCAACCAAATAGTTGAATTTTTAACTAAAAGAGATACATTTTTAATTAAAATATAAATTTTCAAGCGAAATTGTAATAGTTGAAATTCCAGTTTGAAAAAAAAAATTTCAACTGAAGAAAAAACGAATTTTCAACAAGATAGTTGACTTTTAAACCAAAGAAATAAATCTTCACCTAAAATCATGATTATGATAGAAAAATTAATTTTTAACAATATATTTTTAACCTAAACAGACGAATTTTCGACAAAATAGTTGAATTTCGACCAAAAAGGATAGTTTTTTAAGACAATAGTTTAATTTTCAACAAAATAATTACATTTTCAAGCAATATTAGAATTTTCATCCAAAAGCAATAAATTATTGACTGAAAATATAACAGGAGACTTTTAAATTAATGAGAATTAATTTTCATTGGGTTCTGTTGATGTAGTTCGCATTTAAGCGAAAAAGGGATAAAAAGAGGATGTTTCTTGAAAATACGGAAAAGAGAGGAATTCTTTCAAAAAGAAGAAAAAGGGCAATAGGGAAAATTGAGTGAACTGTGAAGTCTGCCATTCATTTTTGAAGTGAAACTTCTTTTGGGGCGGGAGTGAATTGAAAAAAAAGACCGACCGAATGAACGGATATCTCTCCATCTCTCTCTTACTAGTACATATACTTTCTATACCTTCTCTCTATTCGCGTCTCGCTTTTGTGCTGCTATTCGAATTGCTCTGAAGACGCCTTTTCGATATCCCCACTACTGCCACGCTAGGCAAAACTGTATATGCTCTCTCTCCTCTCTTTCTTTCAGCACGCTCTTACCATGCGATCCCCTCAAAACTCGTGATGATTCCTCACAAAAAAATTCAAATTTAATCCATCAAAGTTTCACTTTTGCCGTGTGGCCCCACTGCGGCACACTAGTTTTTCATTCTGAAACGAAAATCAGTCGATTTGTCAATGATCAAGATGATAATGTAGTAGAATGCTTTTGTCCACATTTATCTATAATTAACCCCTTCTCGAATGAGGTAAAGAATTAAATGCAGTACCAGGTTCGAAACGATTGATCCATGCCTCTCATTTCCGACAATTAAACATTCGGAAACTAGACTCTCACAACGTTGCCCCGGAATTCCGAATAAATACGAGCCAATTGAACAATCCCACGCAATTCGATTCTAAACCAGCAGCAACCATTTAGGGTCACAAAGCGTTTAAATTATTCGTTGGAATCCAAAATTTGGAAAATTATGTCGCACCTGGACAATTTTTCAAATCTTTAGGAAAATCAGAAAGAAATTTACATTCCGATATGCTTCTGAATTATAATGAAGTAATTTAAACTTCAAATTATATCAGGATGCACAGGCATGAATGATCTCAAAATAGAGGAAATAGGGTCATTTTTCAGGAAAATAGGGGAATTAATTCGTTGGCATTAGTGTATAGACCTTATTGAATGCAATATGAAACACTTAATATAAGATTTACTGCATCTTTAACGAAATTGTTGAATTTTGAATCAGGAAGGATTTTCTACTAAAAGAGATTAATTTTAAACAGAAAAGTTGAGTTTTCAAGCTAAAAAGGTCGAATGTTTAAAAAAACGTTGAGCTTGAAACCCGAAAAAATGAATTTTTAACTGAATAGTTTAATTTTAAACCAAATTGTCGAGTTTTCAACGAAAAAAACAAAAAACAAAAAAAAAACAGATTAAACTCCAACTAACAACAAAACAGTTGATTTTCCACGCAAAAAGATAAATTTTTCAGAAGATAGTTAAATTTTCAACCAGAAAAATTGAATTGTTAACAAAAAAGTTCATTTACAACCAAGGAAGATGAATTTTCTACAAAGTAGTTCACCTTTCAACCACGTAGTTGAAGTTTTTTTTTTGAATTTTAAATTAAAAACAGATGAATTCAACCAAAAGAAATGATTTTTGAACAGAGTACTTGAATCCTTAACCGAAGCAAATCAATTATTAACAAAAAAGTTGAATTTTCAATCACAAAAAGAGGAATTCACAACGAAAAATATAACAGTTGATATTTTCACCAAAAATGATTTTGATTTTAAATAAAGAACCATTCAATTGAACAAAAAAATACAAATGTTTAACAATTCAAACAGTAGAATGTTCAGTTGAAAAATGATTTTTTAACCAAGGACATAAATGCTCAATCTAAAAAAAAAAAAAAGAATTTTCAACCAAAAAAGATTTTTTACAAAAAGTGACCAATTTTCAACAAAAGTGTTGAGTTTTTTAGTTGAAAAGTCGAATTCTGTAGAAAACCGTTGACTTTGAAACCCAAATAGATGATTTTTTAACAAAAAAGGTCATTTCTCAACCAAGAAACATGAATTTGCCACCAAATTGTTGAACTTTCCAGAGAAAGAGACTAATTGTCAACAATGTAGTTGAATTTGAATCAAATGGTTAAATTTTCAAGCAAAAAACACAAATGTTTTTAGAAGACAGTTAAATTTCCAACAAAAAAGTTCATTTTCAACCTAGAAAGATAAATTTTATATGAAAGAATTATTTTTTACAAATCAAGATGAATTTTAAATAAAAAAGAACGAGTTTTCAAACCAAAAGGGACGAACGTGCAACAAAAATGTTATATTTTCGACCAAAAAATATGAACTTTTAAAAAAATAGTGGAACATTCAACCAAAACTATGACTTCTTAACAAAATAGTTGAATTTTCAACCAAATGGTGGAATTTTGAAACAAAAAAGATTAAAAATCAACCTAAAACGAAAATTTTCAACAATGAAGTTCATTTTGAACCGTAAAGAATGTGTTTTATACCAAAAAAGTTGAATTTTTAATGCAAAAGGACGAATTTTCTATCCAAATGCTTTTTAACTCAAAGAGATAAAATCTGAAACAAAAATATAATAGTATAATAGACTGGGTTCTATTAATTCAGCTCGCACTTAAGCGAAAAATAAAAAAGAGGAAAAAGGCTAAGTTTCTTGAAAAACCGAAAAAAAGGAATTCTATAATTTTTAAGTATGGACGTGCGGTCTCACAGACCGCACCGTGATTCTGATATGTGGGTCCCTCCCCGTGGTCTTTCACGAGGCTGCCATTTTTAATAACTTTAGTTTTAGTTTTGCTTTGGCCGAGGTAGTGTGATCATGCGTGTAATTGGTGAGTAATATCAATTGGAAGCTCATAGGCGGCTCGTGAGACCGCACGTCCACGGTAGTGTCACAATTTCATATTTCTATTTTAATTTGTTTTAAGGTATTTCAAACGCAATACGTCGCACACATGCAAACTTGAACTTGATGCGGGCACAACAGAATGCGGAACGCGGCCGTTCCAGAAAAAAATTACGTCCCGATTATCCGTCATGTGAGCAAAGAGTGACAAATTAGCATAGACGTGTGGTCGTGCGGTCTCCCAGGCCGCACCGTGCTTCTGGTACGTGGGTCTCTCCCCCCACTGTTATAAAAGATTATTAATACTAGAAGTTGATACAATTCAAACATTTTCTTAATTAATTAGATATAAAATATATACAGCGGTTTCTAAGACCTCAGGTCCATGTTAAATGAAAACACGCCCATACTTTAAGTTCAAAAAATAGGGAAAGAGTGTGAAGTCTCTTATGCACATAGAAGACTCGAAAATGTTAAAAAAAAACTTTGAATTATTTTACAGCGAAGCTAATTTCAAGTCGCATTAGATGCGATGAGAATTTATGTGTTTGCTCTCGGGTACAGTGGAAAACAGTTTCAAAGTAATTTTCAGAGGCGAAGCCTCTCAGATCCTCTTTCGCTGTAGGAAACTTCTTGACTCGTGTTTATGAATAACGTCTCAATTTATCATCGAGTTTTGGTGACTACAAATCTCACAATTAGCTTAATCTATTATTCAAGAAGCTTGACAGTCATAACATCTTATGCTTTCTGAGATCATCCTTTCTTACAAGGAAACCTTTCGAGGTGTTCCCCTCACACCCAAAAATTAGTTTCTTTAATTTTAACGTAAACCAATGAATTATTTCCTTTCAAATAAATTGCATTGGATTTCCCTTTGAATTTCAAATATGCGCAGGATATTGTGACCATTGGGGGATGCTACCCCTATGTTTAAAAGAGCAAAAACTAATATTTTTTTCAAATTTTTCGTTATAAAAATTGACACTTTTATTAAATCTGCGGAAAAACTATACTGTTATAAAGCTGAGAGGAAATTAATGTTGACGTATTTCAGCATCTTTGTGAAAAAAATCTTCAATGGGTAAACTACCCCTCTATTCTATTTATTAAATTATTCACACAAAAAAACAATTTCAGTTTTTTTTTGCAATCCGATGGTGAGAAACTTTAGGTACGCACTTGAATATTCTGATCGAAGTGCAAAAGAAGTGGAATTCGCCCTTCTAAGAGGGTAAACTACCCTTAGGTCAGTTCCAATTAGGATTTAAAGACTAAAATTCTAATCCTGTAACATTTTTAATAATTTCAATTTTTAAATTTAAAAATGTTAATTCAAAAAAATTTGTTTAACTTTAATTTATAACTAATTTCTAACCCAAAAAGTAATAAAAAGTGATTCATGTGGTTGAATAATGTAACTAATGTTCTTTGGAATTAAAAAAAATGCTAAAGATTTTAATGATATTTATAAGGATTCAAGGCGAATTCTAAGGAATTCAGGATAATCCATAAAACTTCAAAACAACTCAAGTTAAAGTTAAATGAACTAGAAAAGATTTAAAAATACCTGAAATTCTATTGATTTCAGTCAAATTGGAGTGAATTTCAAAGAATTTAAGGTAAATGAAAATAATTTCATAAAATACATAAAAATTCATGCTAAGTTAATAAAAGAATCAAGTGAACTGAACAGAATTAAAAAATATGGAAAAATCATCAAATTCAGTTTTTAAATAAGTTTTAGAAAATTTAAGGGAACTTAAAAGGATAAAATGGCTCAAAATGAAACGAGATTTCAGAAGACTTGAAGATGAATTGAACACAAATTTTAAAAAATGTAAGAAACATTCATGGTATTGAGTAGAATTGAGTTAATTTAGAAGAATTCATTTAAATTAAAATAATTAAACAGATTTCTAATTAATTTAAAAGGATGACGTAAAAATTTATTATAATTCAGAGTGAATTGAAAATGAATTTACATGAATTCCAAAAAAATCTGAAAATATCTTCAAATCTTTGAAAAGCTATGGAATCACATTTCCTGTGAATAAATTATTTGAAGTTCATTAAGATAGTATAAAATTCTTCGAAATTCTATGAAATCTGCTTATATTCACTGAAATCCTGGGAAATTATTAAAATACCTTGAAATATTTTAAAATTCCCTCGAATCATTGAAAGCCTCGAAAATCGTATAAAATCCCTTGGAATCTTTTAAAATATCTTAAATCCTGTAAAATCGTTTTATATCTTCCGAAATTCTAGAAAATTCTTTACAGCCGCATGAACTTTTTTTCAAATCCCTTGAAATCATTAAAATCCTTGGAAATCCCCTGTAACTTTTTAAAGCTCTCAAAAATTACTTAAAATCGATCAAAATTATTAAAATTTATGTTTTCAAATATACCAAAATTTTTTGAAATTGTTGGTAATCTGTGAAATATTTCGAAAACTTTAAATTCCTATGAAAAACCTTAATTCTTGTGAATAAATTAATTAAAATCTATTAAAACATTTTGAAAATCCATGAAATTATATGAAATCTCATGATATTACCTGGAATCCTGTGAAATTTATTAAAATATCTTGAGGTTCTGTAAAATCGTTACATATTTTCCGAAATTCTTTAAAACCACGTGAAAATTATTTTGTATTCCTTAAACTCATCAAAATCCTTGGAAATTCCTTGAATTATTGAAATCCATTGAATATTGCTCGGAATCTCCTAAAATACAGGAAAATATTCAAAATCCTTTGCAATCTTGTGAAATCTGTAAAAAGTTTCAGGAATCTTTTAAAATATCCTAAAATGTTTCAAAAGATTTTTGAACATATTCAGAAATAGGTATAGACCGGCATTCAATAGTGTTGAGAATAATGTTAGAAAAAAGTGACTATAGTGATTTTATCTTTTAAACAAGAAAAGTGATTTGAGAAAAAAAAATAACTAAAAGAGACAGTGGGGCAGTTTTGGGTATTTTAAAAGAATTGAACAATTTGAAGGGATTCCAAAGAATTTTAAAGGATTGGAAATATTTTGAAGTACTTTAAAAGTTTTCAAGGAATTTTTAATAGACTTCAATAATTTGGAAGTATTCCAAAGGATTTGAGAGACTTTAGTGTATTTTGAAAACTTCCGAAGAAATTTAAAGATCTTTGAAGAGTTTCAAGGAATTTCGAAGGATTTGAATGATTTTAAGTGAATAAGAAAAAATTCATAAGGTTCTGAGGAATTTTCTAGAAATTTTGAAAATATGGAAAGATTTTGTCGGACCTATACATTTTGAAGATATTTAAAAAGATTCCGAGCGATTTTATAATATTTTGGATAATTTCAATGATTTTAAGGGATCTTAAAGTCTCTCTAGATATTCTAATAAATTTTTCAGGATTTCGGGAAATATCAGATTTCACGTAATATCAAGGGAATATAGAATATTTTAATGTATGTATTCCAAAAAATTTATTCAGTGATTGAGGGATTTCGTAGAATTTTAATGATATTGAAATATTTTAAGGTATTACCAAAGATTTTAAAGATTTTTGAGGATTTCAAGATATTTAAAAAGGTTCCAAGGAATCTTCAAATAATTACAATAATTTGACGGGTTTCCAGAGGGTTTTCAATAATTTGAAATCAATTGAATTTTTTATTTTTTGGTTCAATTCATTTAAATTTAAAAAAAAATCAATTCAAAAGAACATTAGCTACATTATTAATGCACATAATTCACTTTTAGTCACTTTTTGGGCTAGAAATTAGAGCATTTATGAAAGATTCTATATTGAAAAGTTTACAAGATTAGAATTTTGTCCTTTAAACATAAATGGTCAGGAAAAATGACTATTTAGACTGGGAAAGGCCAGGGAATTTTAAAAATAAATGTTTGCGGTCACCCTGCTAAACATTCATAATATATTCATTATTTTATAAATTATTATACGAAGTTTTTAAATTTCTCAGAGTAGCTTATCATGATTATTAAAACGGAAACGGGGAAGCTCATTAATTAGTTATATTAACCTGAATATACACGTTACACGTAGAGTTAATTTAATTGCGGTACAGGAATAAAAATGCTTTTTCAGCACTACAGTTTGAATTAGTACTACGTCTGCTGACCCGATTGAGCCTTTATTGGCTCACTTGACATTGTGTCAGTGCTGTCCAATTAAAAAGTTATTTGACGCTTGATAGCATTTCAGGGTGTGATATTGCATGAACTCCCTCTCATATATTTTTGGCTAGTGTCCAAGTCAAATTTAATTTAAAATCGTTTTCGGTGCAGATAATCACATTTCTTCTCACTTCAAAGAATAATGTAAAAGAAACCGATTTTTCTTTCGAAATCTAACATATCATTAGTGAAGAAAGATAGTTAATTTTCTATTTATTTATCAATTGAATCCTATTTAATTACATAGGTCGACAAAATTAGTTTCTTTCTTTTTACCTTTCATTTCCACTTTGCATCACCTCTAACGGATTCTTTTTCTCCGAGATATAGCACATGAACCGTTTCAGGTTCACACTGAAAAAGAAGCAAATATCAGCCATCTTGAATTTTGCAAACCTAAGCTCAAATTCGTAATTAGCAAATTCAAAAACCTTGAGACGCCAAACCCTTCATCAGTTAAATAAAATAGTAAATCTTCCATATCTCAGAGGAAAAGAACCGATTAGGGATGATCCAAAAAGGAAATAAGAGGTTACAAAAAGTACTAAACGATGGCGTAAACAGTTTTTAGAAAATAGCTGCCCGAGTTATATTGTTTCAAATATGCCATTTTTTATTTTTTGGTTAAGATATCTCGACATCCTGTCATGAGGGGGAAATTTGGACAACGAATTTGCTTTTAGGAAATAAAAATCGAGTACTATTAAAAATCACTGCTGACTTTGAAACATGATTACTCGTTCAAACAAGGAAAGAAAAACTTTTTTGAAAAATCGTTGTGAAGCTTAAGAAATTCCGCGTTGAATGACCGCTAATAGAGATATTTTCAATACTTTGAAGAGAATATACCACGTAAAAAGTTTTTAAAAAAGGCAAGGATTTTTCGAATTTCGTATAGATTTTTAAGGTCTTATTGACTTAAATTAAAGATATGATTTCAAGGATTACGTCTTCTAAGTTTCAATTTTTCTCAACAAGTTTCCTAAGTTACAGCACGAGTTGAAGATAGGTTACAAAAACTGAGAAATTCTCGGCGATCATCAACCTTGCGACCGATTAAAATTCGACGCAGATACGCTTGGACATTTTTAGTCATATGTTGGGAAACTGTGAAGATTTTCAAAGTTTCATTGGCTTGAATTGAAGATATGATTTCATAGATTACGTCCTTTCAATTTTGATTTTTTTTTACCAAGTTTCCTAAGTTGCAGCAGGAGTTGAAATTAGTTTATAAAATCTAAGGAATTCTCGGCAATCAGTTCGGTCGCGGCCGACTAAAACTCGACGCAAATACGCTTGGACATTTTTAGTTATATCGTGGGAAACCTTCAAGCTTTTAAAGTTTCATTCGCTTAAATTCAAGATATGATTTTAAGGATTACGCCCTATAAATTCAAGTTTTTTTTCTCAATAAGTTCCCTAACTTACAGCACGAGTTGAAGCTAGGTTTCAAAATTTGAGAAATCCTCAGCGATCACCGCTCCCCGTGTGCAAAAATTTCGTGGCAGTCTTGAATCATGCTAAAGCCAGTACAGTTTTTCTCAAGCCGGTCTATTCACGCAATACTAGCCTGGCGCTACACTGGCGCTATCTAGTTTTGCTACGTGTTTGATTCAAAACTTTCTGCTGTCTAGTCCCAATCTTGGCGCTATCTAGGAGTTCGTTACGAATTTGAACATATAAAGATTGTCCAGATTTTAGCTAGTTTCTAGATAGAATCACGGTTTGGACTTAAACAAAAATTACAGAGGTGAATTCAGAAAATAATCATTTTTGAATCAAAGATTTAGGAAATTACAATACACAATTGCACAAATGCTTAAGCAATAATTAATTGTACACTATTACATATTTAAGATAGTAAACAATAATGGTGAAAGATGATCAAAATCTTAATACAAGAACTGTATTCTTAAGAACGATTTTTTTTAAGAATGTTTAAAAACATTTTTTTTCATTTGAATTATATAGTCAAGTTTTAATAAATTTATATTGAATTGATAATAATTACAATATGTATAATGCTATGTACACTATTGATGATATTCAAGAAAATCAAATATTATTATAAATGATTTATTTAATTTATTTTAATTATTTATTGATTGTGTAAATGATAATTAAGCCTAACGTATTAATTATTTGAAATAGTAAAAAAATCATTATTTCGTAGCCTAATCGCAAGAAAATCATACAAACTTTATTTTTTTTCAATGATTTATTCACACATCAAGCAATTTTAATGCTTAAAAATTGTTCATGTTTTATTTAAATAAATATTAGGATGTAATGAACTGAAATTCATATCCCACAAAAATAAAAATAAATTTAACTTTTAGATGGCCGAGGTGTTAAGGCGACGGGACAAAGTTACAACAATATAATAGGAAGTTACATCAGAAGTTCGACACCCGGCGTATGTACAAGAGATTTGCGGAAACTCATTTCTTCTTTTTTTTTGTACAGAAACTTTTTTTATATTTTTAATTAACTGCAAAATCTATATATTGGACTTTTATGGCATAAAAAATAATTCTATTATTTAATTATTAATTATTTTTTATCAAAATAGCCGATCTGTCTAGAAACTAGTCGATCCGAGCGTTACATCCCAGTCTAGCCACTGGACAGTCAGCCTGTGGAGCGCCAGTGTCGACTCAAGGCGGACTTGACAGAAACAGTACAGCGCCACGAAAATTTTCCACACGGGTCTCGTAACCGACCAAAACTCGACGTAGATACACTTGGATATTTTTAGTCATATTTTGGGAACCCATGAAGATTTTTTAATCATTATCAGCAGGAATTAATGATAAGACTTTACAGACTGTGTTGTATAAATTTCATATTTTTGCTACAACCCCGAGTTCAAGACGAGGTACAAAATTCGAAAAATTCTTGCATTTTTTTTAAACTTCTCACAATGTTATATTCTCTTTAAATGTTTAAAAACATATCTATTAGAAGTGTTTCGACGCAGAATTTCACCAGTTTTATAATGTTTTTTTTTAAGTTTCTCGGTCCTTTTTAATAATACGCGTTCTAGTCGTACCGAGAATTTTCGACGGTAGTGTATATATTATTATTATATTAATTGGAAACCGATTGCTAGTTCGACCTCAATCGTACGCTTACGACGCACTTGGAAATCAATTGGAATATTTACTCTGATGGTTCGTCCGGAAGCCAACTACTAGAGATTGATATGTTATCGAATACAGGTCAATATTGACGCGACATTAGTCAAGAAGAGGGGAAAAATATCCAAGAATATTGTTTCGAGAATCAGCTTTTCATCTTTTATGAAGAACAGCTCCAACTTTAGAAACATTCCCTCTCAAGGTATTTCATAATATTTACAAGACTTTGTACTTTCAGAGGATTTCCAAAGTTGTAGAGAGGTTTTTGCTCTTAGACTATGGTGTACTTAGAAAATTTGCCGCCAAGATAAACGAGAAATAGGTCAAGAAACTGTAGTGGTGAGAAACGCAAGAAATGAGGGACCTTTATAATTCTATAACCACCTATAAATTTTTCTTGCAAAACTGCGTTCTACTCTGGATACTTTTCAAAAAAGTTTTCAATTTTGATTTCTGAAGTACATATATATTCATAAAGGAAATTTAAATTCGCATCCTTTTTATTTTAATAAAATAGCTGTAGCTTTTTGCGTTTTGAAAATTACCCCAAAAAAACAGAGAGAGAGGGAGAGAGAGAGAGAACGCGTGTGTCAGAGGCTTGCGTCACACTTTCCAGTCGTGGTTTCATTTGCGTCAGGCGTGAGTCTCCATATCGAGGTCTAAGATGTTTACACATCAAAAGTTGCTTCTAAAGAACGCCAACTTCTTTGGGTCTTTTACTTCAGCTCGCCGTAATTCAGCCAATTCTTGTAATTTTTTGGTGAAATTCAGAGGAAATATTCAATATGATTTTTTACGACTATTTGAATCAATAACCTATAAGCATGTTTGTTTGAACAAAAGTTACAAATTTTTACCTAAGACATTAGACAGTGTCCATCAATTAGTGCACATCTTACGTAAGTGTCCTCTTTTTTTTATTTTTTATAACTTTTCCTTCCTCATATAGGAAGCTTTTTAATGGTAACATTTTCTTTAAATTTTTAATTCATTTGATTAAACCTTCCTTAATTTAAAAATGTCTAATATAATGGTTTAAGCAATTGTCCGGATATGCGTATGTGTGGATGTGTGGATTTCACACTTGTTGTGAACACGATAACTTGAAAACGGTTGCGGATAAATTGATGAAATTTGGACAGCTTATTTTCCCCACTAATATCTTGAAACTGACCAAAAGATTTCTAAAAATTTTATTCGATTTTTTTTTAGCATTCAATAATATTTTAAAAATCCGTCTTTTATAGTGAAACTTTGTTCATAACATAATTCAAAGTTGATGCAAGAATATAAAAGATTTCTTTATTCGAGACGAATCGATTGACCTATAATATTAATACATATTATTGAAGAGCAAGGAAGCTATGGTAATGCATAATATTTGAAAATACGGTTTTTTATAGTAAAACTTTTTTCTTCGAAATAATTCAAAGTTGATGCAAGAATATAACAGATTCCTTGCTTCGAGACAAATCAATTGACTTGAATATTAATACATTTATTAAAGAGTAGGGAAGTTATTGTATTTTACATATTTTTCAAATCGATTTTTATAGCAAAAATTTTCTCATTCTCATAATTTAAAGTTGATGGAAGAATAGAAGAGATATGTTGATTCGAGACGAATCAATTGACCCATAAAATTAATACACCTTATTGATGATTAACGAAGCTATGCTCATTTCAGGGTGTCTAGTGATCAGGCGATTTGAAATTCCCGGATTTTTCCCGGTTTTATCCTGATTTTTTCCCGGTCAAATATTTTTCCCCCGACCAAGTTTTAGATGTCTTTTTGTGATTTTTAAAAGTCAACGTATACAGAGAAATAGGAATTTTAACATAATATACATAGAAAAAATCTGCCCGCTGCGCGAGCACTCTCTCGTCGCGCTGTGCGCGCGGTTACCAAGTTTGAGCGCGCCCAGGGCGCGCACCTTTTAGATCTCGCGCTTCGCGCTTGATCATTGTACGTCCCCCACATTTTCGCATAGGATTTTTGAAATTATAGGTCAAACCATCAAAAACTGCAATTTAATAATTGTGAATTCTCTTTTGTTAAAGCTCCTTCGGCTTTGACGAACACATTCTCATCACGAGTCTCGTGAGAAAAAGAGGTTAAAAGCAATTTTTCAGAGCTAATTTGAAAACAATTTTGTTATCAAACATTTTATTGTACCTTGAGTCTTTTTGTCAAAAAATTTAATTTCTTTATTTGTAATTTTATTTTTCACGATTAAAAAAAAAAATGCGCGTCTTAACAAAAAATGATTAATAACAAATTTGTAGCTATTTTTCGGGTGAACAACTTTTGTCTATTTATTTTTTTCGCGGCTTGTGTCGTTTTTCGTGAGGATAAATTGTTCAAATTTCCGAGCACTACGAATGGCCGTAGATAGAATTTTCAAATCTTAAAAAAAATCGTCTCAAAAATTTTGAAAATGCTATAACTTTTTGAATTTTTATCGAAAAAAGCTGGCTAAAGAACTTGTCCTTTTCTTTTACGTCTTAAAAAAGTGTGCCAAAGCTCAATCCAATCTGATCATTTTTTCTAAAGTGATCGTGCCTACAGACAGACCGAATACACACTACATACAGACTACAAGCTGACAGATTCTTAAATGTCGTGTTTTCTGACTCAGGGGGTCTCAAAACGTGGAGATTTAATGAAAAACGACGAAGTCAGATTTCACATAAAAGCAATACCTTGTCATAAGAATGAGAATGTAAAAATTTTGTTTATTTGGTAACGTCATTTTTCACGATTAAAACCAAAACCACGCGTCCTATAAAAAAATTATTTATTACAAATTTGTAGATCTTTTTTAGCTGCACAATTTTTGTTGATTCATTTTTTTTATATTTCGCGTAGTTTGACCGCAAAATCGAATTATTGTTGATTTTTCATTATTTTTTGTGGGGTCAAAATTTGAATTTACGATTTTTCAAGAAAACTGAAAAAGTTGTTATGATAATCGTGTAGGTACATAGAATTTTCAACTCATAAAAAAATGGTCTCAACAAATTTGAAAATGCTCTAACTTTTTGAATTTTGATCCAAAATAGCTGACTAACGAACTTGTCTTTTTCTTTTATGTCTTAAAAAAGTGTGCCAAAGGTCAATCCGATCTGATCATTTTTTCGAAAGTTATCGTGCCTACAGACTGCAGGCAGACTACAGAATACAGACAGACTTAGTGGGTCTCAAAACGTGGAGATTTGATGAAAACCAATACCTTCTCATTAGGATGAGAATGTAAAAAATTACATAAATCGGTACTTAGGATAAGCATATAGGAAGGAACCTTGCGACTGTAGATAAAGTGGAAATGGAATAAAAAGAAGATAAAGTAGAAAAAAGTCGATTTTTCGATCAAATACAAAAAATTCCCGGTCCTAAACAAAATTCCCGGGGTTTTCCCGGTTTTTTCATGGTCCAATAAAATTCCTGGGTTTTTCCCGGTTTCCCGGTCCGCTAGACACCCTGCATTTATAATATTTGAATCATCTGTTTCAAACAGAAAAACTTTTTTCATCGACATAATCTAAAGTTGACGCATGAATAGAAAAGATTTTTTTATCATAAATTTTCAAATAGAATGATTCTGACAATTTTTTTAAAGAAATTATAAAGCTAGGAAAGGGACCCAGGCGGAAATATTATATATAGTTTATATATAGTGTGAAGTATTATATATAATATTCATTTGTTTTATATAAAAAATGTAGAAAATAAATGAATATTATATATAATACTTCACACTATATAGAATCTATATATAATATTTCCGCCTGGGGATACGGGTGCGAAAGAACTTTTTGCCTTCCCTTTTCCAGTTCGAAAAATTATAATTTCGATCGAATTCACAGCTAGTTTATACTATTATACAGATTATATTATTTTTATTCAATTTCTTTTTAAACATGTAATATTTCATACTACATGCGTCCAATAAATATAGAGTCGAGGAGTTAAACCATTCTCGAAATCTGGTGTGTGAATTCTTTTGAAAACTTATTTAATCCATTAATATTTTCTAAATCATATGGAAATACTCTGAAATCTTTTTAGTATGATGTATATCGTACATAATATCTTGAAATCACTCTTAAACGATCGAACTCCCCGGAAAACTCTTGAAACTCTTTAAAAACTGTGATAATTCTTGACATCGCATGAAATCTTCAAAATCCCATAATAATCCCTTATAATCCTTTAAGATTCCTCCAAATTTCTTAAAATCCTTTATGTCATTCGGAAATCCTTCATAACTTCGTTTAAGGCCATGTGACGAGTGGGTCACGTGACCGGATTCCTATGTTACCGGCACTTTTTTATTTGTCAACTTATTTTCACACGAAGCGCCACATTGAGTTGAAAATTTGGGATACTAAATAAGAAGCACTAACGAACGCGGCTCTAGTCCTAAATGTTTATAATTATGAAAAAAGCAAAAAAAAATTGTATTATAAAAAAAATTTTTTATACTAAAAAAAATTTAGGACCAGAGCCGCGTTTCTCAGTGCTTCTTATTTATTATCCCAAATTTTCAACTCGATGTGGCTATTCGTGTGAAAATAAGTTGACAAATAAAAAAAGTACCGGTAAGGTAGGAATCTGGTCACGTGACCCACTCATCACATGGCCTTTTTTTAAATCTTTGCGTGAAATTTTTAAAATACCATAAAAATCCCCTATAACCCCGTAAAATGTGAAGAAATCCCTTAAAATCTCTGGAAATTGGGTAAAATATTTGAAATTTCGTGAAATATTTCAAAATTTCACGATATATTATGAATTCTCTGAAATTTCTTCAAAGTAATTTGAAATCTTTAAAATTCGTGGGAATCTTTCCCAATATCTTGAAATCCCTTGCAATATAGTAAAACCCATTAACATCTTAAAAGTCATTGTAACTTCTCGAAATCCCTCAAAATCTTTTATAATATTCAGAAAGGTTTTGAAATTCCGTTAAATCTTCAGAAATCTTACAAAATCCTCTAAAATCTGTGGATATATTTTAGAATCTTTTAAAAACTTTTGAAACAGTAGAAAAATCCAGTTAAATAATTAAAAACCCTTTATATTTCTTAAAATCCGTTTAAATCTTTACAAATTTTTTGAAATTCCTTGACATTTTTTCAAATCTACGAAATCCAATTAATTTATTAAAATTCGTAAAAATACTTCAGTACCACATGAAATCCTTTGAAATCCCGTAATTTATTTTGTAATGCTTCGAAATCTCTTGAAATCCCTTGAAATTCCTAAAATATTGTTCTTAATTCCTTCAAATCTCTCAAAATACTTCGCAATCTTTTAAAATCTAATAGCATTTCTCGAAATATAACAAAACTGCTTAAGTCCGTTAAAATCTTACAAAATCCTTTGAAAAAATTAAGATTCTCTCTAAGATTGTACTTTAGGGTAGGATTTTAAATGATTTTGAAAGATTCCAAGAGTTCAAAGTCCTACCCTAAAACTTTCGAATTCCCTTGAAATCATTTGAAATTCCTTGAGATCTCATAAAAACCCTAACAAAAAATTGGAAATCTCATTTAGTTACATAAAAATTTTGGAATTCTTTAAACTACTGTGAACTACTCGGTCATGGTGAAAATAATTGATATATTTTTTATATATTGAGTAAAAATATAAAATCTTACGTAAGAAGGTAGGGAACGGGGAAGGGCATAGAAATCTTACGAATCCTTACCATAGAGGAGAGGGGGTCGAAAATTTCAAAAATCATCCTTACGTAATTAATGCACGTTCCCTCTTCGGAATTTTCCTTAAAAAAAATACGTTTCTGTACATTTTATTCAGAATCGTCAACATTAGGTGAATCAAGTTGAAACTTAAGATTTCTATAACTAATTAGCCATAGAATACAAATCAAAACTTATTTGTTGAATATCACCCCCATTAGTGTGTTTTATAGGGCCCCAAAAAAACGCTAAAAGTGGAAAATTGGGTTTTGAGAGTTTTTGGCGCTAATTATGATTTTGTTGCGGTTTCTTAAATACATATTGTTCCTAGTACATAATATACTACTTTTCGCTGATAATTAGCTGTTTACATAAATTTTTTAAACAATTTATTGTTTTTAGCAATTTTCTTTCAGAATAGGGTTACAAAGTTGTGCTTTTCCCGAATCTTTCTTTTCCACTTTTCAATTAAAGTAATTTAATCATTAATTCGAGTTAACAAACGTTTGAACAATATATTTTCATTTCTAACAAAAATTTTTATGAGTTAATAATAAATTTTTTATAAAATTCTTATATTTAACAATTTTCCTTTTTTGTCAATAGATTTTTCAGAAATAAAACAGATATTTTAAATATTATTTAATTTTTCTGTATGGATCATATAATAAATATAAATTTTCTTCAAAGAAGTCACTGAAAGCCTTTTTATTTAAATATGATTATTTATATTTATTATTTGTTCCTAACTAAAAAGTCAAAGAAAAGCTGAATATTTCAGAATAACCCCCAACTTTTTAGCATTAGTCGAAGTGAAGATAGTTATAAACCATAATAATTTGTTTAAACAATTACGTTCGTTAACTTGCAATTATTATAATCGCACTAAGTAAAAAGTAGACGAGAAGTAAAAAATTTCAGAAAAAATCGTAACTATCTAGCATTAATATAGGTAATATATGTTTGATTTTTTAAAAAGGGTTATCACGATTAAAGGAAAAACTGGTCGTCTTATAAAAAAAATAGTCTAAAGTAAATTCTCAGATCTTTTCAGAATGAATATTTTTTCAGTGCTTTTTGTATCTCTTATCGTTTTTCTGGCAAGTAGAATTTGTTATCTCTTTTTTCAAAAATGTTGTCATGATTAAAACAAAAAAATGCAAAAAACGGTATCATGTAAATTCTTAGATCTCTTTTGAGGTAAGTAATTTGTCTACAAAATTTTCCGCTTTTCACATAGTTTTTCTGAAAAATAGAATTTTTTATTTGTTTAAAAGCGTTATCACGATTAAAACAAAGAATATTCGTCTTGCCAAGAAATGGTCCCAAGCATATTTGTAGATATTTTTGGGTTGAGCAATTTTTCGTCTTAACATATATATATTTTTTTTCGTATCTCGTAGCATTTTGGTAGAAAATGCAATTTTTTGTATTTGAAAAAGCTTCTCCGATGGATGAAACTAAAACTTTTGCTCAAAAATGGCTTCTTAACAAACTCGTCCGTTCCTTTTAGGCATTAAAAAAAGTGTGCTAAAGCTCAATCCAATCTGATATTTTTTTAGAAAATTATCGTGTTTACAAAGTAAGTGAAATTTGACATAAAACAAATAACTTCTCATAAGGATGAGAATGTAAAAATATCTTTTCCATCTATGAAATTTTTCTCTTGAGTACTGAAGAATTATGAACTTACTAGATTATATTGAACTAGATTTATTTTTGATCACACTTAGGTAGCTAAACAGATTACAATGATTGATATTTGGTAATCGAAAACAGCTTCCGAATGGCTCATATCCAATTAGAATCAGCCTCGTCCAATTAAATGTCACTAGTGTTGATTAATCAGTTACTGAGGCGGAATCTGACCAATTTGGTTCTTCCACCGACATTGATTGAATTGATTCTTCCTCTTTCTCGCTCGATAAGAGGACACTTGCCATTAACCCGAAAAGATCATTTTTTTCCTAACAAGTGGTGAGTCAACTTCCACTCTACTTGCAGTGCAATCTTTTAAGAATTTCATGCTCAGAAGTTTGGAAAACAAACATTGCGAAAACCTCGAGGGCAACCATTGTTAAATCTTTGCCAACGTCGCTGAACTCTGCTCGTTTTAACTTGCGTTCCGGTCTTTAAACTTTCAGATTCATCCCAAAAATATGTAAGTTGCATACTCTTAGGTATAACAAGTTTTGAAGTCAGTTTTCTCTCTAAATCTGAATGAGTGCTAATAGTAGCATCGTGTCTTATTTGTTGAATTAGTAAGGAAAATATTTATTAATAATAATATATTTTTAACCAAATAGTAGAATTTTTATACTAGAAAAGATCGATTTTTAAACAAAAATGGAATAGTTAAGAAAATAATAATTTTCAATAACAAAAACAATAAACAATATTATTATTAAAAAAAAATATTTCCAATCTTCTTTTTTCACTGTTCTCTTTATTATTTAGCTCAAAATTGAATCGTTTTGTTGAAAATTCAATATGTATACCATTAAGCCATTTCCCTTTCAGGGTAGGCGTGACACTACCCGATTCGGGTAGTGTTTCTAGGTGGATAGTTTTCTTGTAGTTATAAATAACTTCAAGTTTGGGCTCACCACACCCATAATAAGCCAACAGCACACAGTATTCTCGAATGTTCACCCATCCAAGTACTAACCGCGCCCAACGCTGCTTAACTTCAGTGATCTAACGAGAACTGGTTTTTTCAGCGTGGCATGCCCGTTGGCCAAGTTGGCCAAGTAGCTGTTAATTCGATCTCGAGAGTTTCCACTTTGTTTGTATTTATAATTATATGGTGATCATTTCACGAACACTTTGCTTCCCGTTAGCAAATGTATTTGCTTCCTCATAGAGGAAGCATTAGTTATTTTTTTCAATAATAGACAAACTAAAGTCTTCATTTTGATCTATTTAAAAATAGAAATTTACAAAAAATACAAAATTACAAAATAATACAAACAATTTTTGAAATACAAAGACAAATCAGACAAATCAAATTTTGAATTCGAAATGATAATTTTTCGAGCTGGAAAAGGGAAGGGAAAAGTTCTGTCGCACCCCATCCCTTTGCCAGCTTTATGATTTTTTTAAAAAAATTGTCAGAATTATTCTATTGGAAAATTTATGATCAAAAAATCTTTTCTATTCATGCTTCGTCAACTTTGAATTATGTCGATGAAAAAAGTTTTTCTGTTAGAAACAGATGATTCATATATTATAAATGAGCATAACTTCCTTAATCTTCAATAAAGTGTATTAATATTATAGATCAATCGATTTTCCTCGAATCAAGGAATCTTTTCCGTTCTTGCATCAATTGTAAATTATGTTAGTGAAAAAATTTTTACTATAAAAAACCGTGTTTTCAAATATTTTGCATAACCATAGCTTCCTTACTCTTCAATAAAATGTATCAATGCTATAGATCAATCGATTCGTCTTGAATCAACACAACTTTTCTATTCTCGCATCAACTTTAAATGATGAGAACTAGAACATTTTTAGTCTGAAAATCAATTTAAAAAAATATAAATTACCATAACTTCCCTACTCCTTAATAAAGTTTATTATTATTGTAGGTCAATCGATTCGTCTCGAACCAAGGAATCTTTTATATCCTTGCATCAACTTTGAATTATATTCAAGAAAAAAGTTTTACTATAAAACACCGATTTTAAAAATATATAAATTACCATAACTTCCCTACGCTTTAATAAAATATATTAATATTAGAGGTCCATCGATTCGTCTCGAAGCAAGAAGTCTTTTATATCCTTGCATCAACTGTCAATTATATTGAAGAAAAAAGTTTCACTATAAAAAACCATATTTTCAAATATTATGCATTAACATAGCTTCCTTAATCTTCAATGAAATGTATTAATATTATAGGTCAATCGATTCGTCTCGATCCAAGGAATCGTTTATATTCTTGCATCAACTTTGAATCATGTCAATGAAAAAAGTTTTACTATAAAAACCCGATTTTGTAAATATATAAATTACCATAACTTCCCTACGCTTCATTAAATATATTAATAGTATAGGTCAATCGATTCGTCTTGAACCAAGGAATCTTTTATATTCTTGCATCAACTTTGAAGTATGTCAATGAAAAAAGCTTTAGTATAAAAACCGATTTTTCAAATATTATCAAGTGCTCAGAAAAAATGCAACTAATATTTTTAGAAATCCTTTGGTCAGTTTCAAGATATTAGTCGGGAAAATAAGCCTTCCAAATTTCATCAATTTATCTGCGACCGTTTTCAAGTTATCGTGTTCACAAAAAAGCGTGACATCCAACAATCCACCCATCCACACACACATCCACACATCTCCACACACACACATCTCCACACACAAACATATCCACGCACACACACATCCGGAAAATTGCTTAGAACATTGTATTAGACATTTTTAAATTGGGGAAGGTTCAATTAAATGAATTTAAAATTTTTGGAAAATGTTACCATTACAAAGCTTCCTCTATGAGGAAGGAAAATTGTTAAATGAACAATATAATATACAAAAAGTACAGAAAATTTATATTTTCAAAACAATAGAGAGCAGTGCTTTTCAAAGTGTAATTCAGTGTAAATTTATACTAGTATAATATCCTGATGCTTACACAAAATTTCAAGAATAAGTATTTCGGCAAATTTCAGCAAATATATTCGGTCTTACGGTCAATCATGAATAAATAAATAAAAGCATAAAAAAACATGTTAAAAACATATTTATTTATTCCAAAAAAGCCTCAACGTTAAAGCCTCAACATTACAAGGTGAGTAACGTTTTCACCATATTTTTAGTAAATATGGTGAAAATGTGAGAAGTGACATGGACAAATGGATTAAATTTCAACGTGGACTGCTCCTTTTGAAAGAACAACGTATGTCTATCGACTCTTGAGAAAGACCCGCAGTGTGGTCGAAACGATGAGCCTTTTTAAAAAAAAAATATATATATATATATATATATATATATGTTTTTTACATTTTTTTTCGGATGCTTTTATTCTGAATTCATCATTGACCGTAAGAACGAATATATTTGCTGAAATTTGCAGAAATACTTATTGAAAATTAAAACGGTCGAAAAAAGGAAAATTGTTTTGTATATTGTAAAATTCAAAGAAGTTATATATAAGTGAAGGGATTTTAGTAAAAGCATGTAAGTAATAAAAAAAATATTTCAGGAAAGATTAACAGCATTCCTGAAAATTGAAATATTAAAATTATTACAATTTTATAAAATCGTTGATATAAAATATAATTGGATTTTTGTCATTACAATTTCAATAATTCGTAAAAAGTGGAAAAAAATTTCTCATAATATCACTGTGAAACTAATAGGATAATTTTCAAATTGTTGAATCGATTGGCACTACTAGTTTTATGTATCTCGCATTTTTAAACAATTTGAAAATTACAATTTTTCTCACAAGAATGTGGGATGGGACTTGTCAGAATTATGGAGCCAATAAAATGATGATGCATTATTTGGCTATTTTTCAGCATTTAAACTTGTTTTTTTTTTTTGTAATCGACTGTTAATAACACATTTTTTAACTTTTTTTGATAGTTCGATAGCGATCAACTATTTTTATTTTTATTAAATTTTTCTCGGCTAATGTAAACTAAAATTTTGTTTTTTTGTGGAATATAATTAGAATTACTTAGCAATAACTCCTTGCCATAAGTTGATAAAAATTGATGATTTATTAAAGAAACTTAATTACTACTTGCCTTTCTTTTTCCGTTAACGGGATTGATCGGTTAATTTGAAGAAAGTGTTCATCTTAGAATTAGTTTTCTTTCATAATGATATCCCCACCCGTGAAATAATTGTAAAAATCTTATATGGTATACCGTGTATGGTTACGTTAATTAAATTGTTAATAAAAATAAAAATAATATATCGTTATCGAACTATCAAAACAAGTTTAAAAATGTGTTATTAACAGTTGATGACAAAAAAAAAACAAGTTTAAATGCTGAAAAATAGCCAAATAATGCATTTGTTAATTAAGTTTGGTTAAAAAATCATCAAATGTTATCGAGTCATAGCAAAAAATCATTGCGAAATAACTGGCTGTTAATTCCGTGAAAAAAGCGGTATTTTCTTTATAAATACATAAAATGATAAAAATCTGTTTAAACACTTGTTGTTTACAATAATAAATTGTTTACTGTCATCAAAATGTTCTTAGAATTTTAGAAGTTAGTTATTTCCAGTTAATTACGTCGAAAAAATCAAGTTTGTACCTCCAAAAATAGCCAAATAGTGCATTTGTTAATTAAGGTAGTTTAAACAATTGTTAACTTTTATTTGGTGATCAAATATGATACTTAAGTTTCATTTTCAAGTAATATATGATCGATTCCATAGAAAAAACTTTATTCCAGCAAAAATACCTGATATGGATATTTGTTTTTCAAAATTGCTTTGAAAATAACAAATTATTTATTAACTTTTAATAATTCAGCTAAAAAACTCTTTTTGTCCATAAATTGTTCAAATTTAGTGCGGAACAAGTGACGAATCGCCGCCAATCTTCACGAAAACAATTTCATTCACTTATTTGTTTATAAAAAATTCAATAAATTTTTTAACATTTGCATTGCTATTGGACATCTTTTTTGGATAGTTGTTTTCAGTTTTCTAGGTATTTTTGATTGAATCAAAGCATTGTTTTAAAACCGGTATACTTCAAAAGTCAAATTTTTTTCTTCATTTTTGTTATTGAATAAACAAAAAAATATATAAAAATTTAAAACTCGGCCAGGACTGTTCGATGCGAAATTTCATTAGCTTTCATTTAAAAAAAAAGCAAAATCGGATAATAATTGTCTTCTGAAAATCAATGTGTCGACAGAAGTTTTTTTTTTGCCCCACTCTGCATCGTAGAGGGAAGATCTGCCATGGCACGGTGACTCTCGTTCCTCTGGCGATTTATGTTTTTGTGAATAAGTGGATTCTGACTTGAATTTATTTCTAATCAAATGATTTTAGTCGCCCATATTATTATTTTTAGTGTCTGTTTAGTTTCTTTAAAATTGGTAAGTTTTAGTTTGATATTGAAGAATAAGCGAATAGTTTAAATGGAACTGGGAAGTCCTTAAAAAAATTGAGGGTAACTAAAATATATTTTCAGAAAAATTAAACATCTTCGAGGGTTATAGTGGGCGGAAATTGGCGAATCATCTTGTGGTTCAAAACTCCACCATTTAGACTAAAAACTTCTAATAATATTCTTAAATTCATTTTTTCTTATTTGAGAAGAAATATAAATGTTCATTTTTAGGAAGTGGGTAGCAAATTTGGAAATATCTTGATTTAATTCATTTTAGTGTTGAAATATTTATTTTCAATGTCCACATTTTCAATCTGTCGTAACAGGTGAAAGAATATAAAAACAGAAAGAGTCAGGGGAATTTGTTGGTCTGGAAAAAGTGAGGGATTCTGAAAAAAAAAATTGCAAAATTCAGGGAATTTCTGTAAGAAGAAGTTCCCTGACTTTTGCAATTCATTTTCCAAATACGTGACTTCCCCTGATTTTCAGGTCTCCCTGACTTGCGGTCTTCAAGTTCAAATATGCTGTAATCTTTTATAAAATGTCCAACTATTATTTTCAATAAAAGAATCAGGCCTCGGTATCAAAATGGTGTCATAAAATTTTGAGAGTATTATATTTATGTGTATTGCGTTTTTAAAAGTGTATACAGAAAAAACTGGGGTTTCTATTAGAACGAATTTTTGGATCCAAAGGAGCTGCAACAAAAAGGGACCTCTCTTGCTGAAAAGGAACCCAAAATGATAAATGGTTTCTAAATGAGCCCAAAATATTGATTCAAATGGTTCCAATAGAGCCTTCACGGAGAAAAATGGATGGTCAAAGTTAGAGGGTCAAAATTTAGAGAGCCAGTCCATTCTTCTACATGGTCTACAGAGCCTTCCAGAATTTTTTCGACATAGTCAGAGAGACTCTTATTTTATGGACAGTCTGAGTGTTCTTATAAGGTCAGACTCACTATCAGGGATAATCGAAGCATCCTTTCGGCATGGTCAATACGATCATCTTGTTTTCACTCATTTCGACCATCCACGGAAGAGCAAATGACCCATCGCGGATGGCCAACCTGATTAGTTGCCGTTGACGTGCTTTTTTTTTTAATGAATAAATGTGTAAGACAAATGTTCATAACAAATAATAGATATAAAGTGCATAAGAATATTAGGAATTATTGTAAATTCATATTTAAGGTGAAAAATATATTCCTTTCTTTAAAATTTAAAATCTATCATTTATTTTTAAGGAAAAAATCTAATAAATAATTTAAATTTTACTTTACAAGACCTTCTTGTGAGCAAAGTATTATTTTTAATAACTTTACTCTTATTACTTGCTGTTTAAAGTTGGTTTTCACATTTAATCATTTCAAATAAGCGCGCCAACCCCAATCAATCCAGTTGTCGACGCGATGGATGCAGTGTGAATGGATACGAGAGTTGGGAGCACCATGGTTCAGAGCAATTTCGGAGTGTTTCGGAGTGAGTGAATGTCATTGAGCCGTTCAGCGTCACATTTGCTGTTTATTGAACTTAAACATATTTTTAACAAGTTTAAACTGCTTTTTGATATTTCGAATATGCGTGGCAAGTGAAGTGCATAAGAGAGAATATGATTGGAAGTGAATTAAGTTTATTCTTTTGAATTTTCAACGTCAAATTTGATGCTTCCAAGGGATTTAGGATAAAGGCGTAACTGGACGTTCAGCTATCAATTTGTTGTCATTGTCTGGTTTCAAGCTGAAAAAATGCAAAAAATTTCAGCATGCAGAAAGTAACTATATTTTTTTCTGAATTCACATCAGTGTTTGAAATCTTACAATTCAGTGTGACACCGTGCCGTGTCCTTAGCCTTTCGTGCTCCAAAAAATATATTGTGAATGTGCACTGTTTTTTCATATCAAATTGTGTCTCATTCACCTCACTCTCCACAAAGAAAAAAAATGCTTTCAGAATTCATGTATTTCATATAAATTTTCAGGTTTTATAGGTTCCACTTAATTTTATAATTTCCAGTCTATTATAAGAATGAGACTGGAATAAGTAGGAAAAAAACAACAAATATAGAAAATGTAGGATAATCAAATCGACCCCCTAAGATGGCCAGGTCGGCTGTGCGAGGAGATCAAGTCGACTATCTGATATGACCAAATCGACCTTCTATGATGAGCGATTCAACCCTTTATAATGATCAGTTCCGCCATCTCTCATGATCGGTTCGACTTTCTATGACGCTTGAGTCGACCGTCTTAGATGACCAAGTCGACACTGTGAGATGATCGATTTGAACCTCTTGTTTTAACCTTCTACAGATAGTCGCTTTAGCCATCTTCAAGGGCTGTCCTATAGTTGACCCTGCAATATAGTCTGTCTGCACATCTGTATGGCTAAAATGACCTTCCATTTTTTTCCGTGATTCTTGTCACTTCTGCCTTGACTCACTTCAAAGATTTTACAAGTTGATGATGCACATTTTACTTTATAATTCGGATTAAATAATATTGCACTGGGAAAAATTTAATAAAGAAAATAAAATCAGAGACATTAGTCATTCTTAAGAGGAAGATAGTGCACATGAAATGTGACAGTTCTTAAGGTTTGTTGAAAATCCGACGATTTAAACTGCGCATGTATCAAAAAGCGCGGGACTATTTAAAATTATATAATATACACTTGTTACATTATGTTAATATTACATTTTTTCGGAAGTTAGTTATTTCTATCATTCAATTTAATTGGTTCAAATAATAACAAGAAACGTTTGTTTATATTTATCTGCATAATTATTCCTAATATTTATTGATTTCAAATAGGCCACGCTTTGCAGCAAAGAGTTCCTTTAGAGCCTAAGTTACAAATGATGCCAACTTTTGCTTGAGCCGCAACATTACTAAACCCCCAGTTTTTTCTGTGGTTATTTTTGAGGCGAAATTTCCATTTTATTAACCTAATATTTTTAAAGTATAAAGAATGAAGTTCAATGTTTATTTAAAAAGTTATTCTTCTGCCTGAGAATCATCAAAATACCTATTTTGAATTAATAGAACCCAATGAGAAAATATAACTATTTTCGGTTGAAAAGTCTAGATACTATTAAATTCCTCGTTAAGAATTCATCACTTTTGGTTAAAAATTGTATTTTTAATCTTGAAAATTCAACAATTTGATTTAAATTTTGTTGAAAATTCATCATTTTTGGTTTTTAAATTCGTATCTTTCTGTAGAAACTTCACCTTTTCGGTTAAAAAGGCAACTGTGTAGTTAAAGATTAATCTGTTGCGGTTGAAATTGAACTTTTTTTCTGGAACTTCAACTTTTTTGTTGGAAATGTCTATTTTTCGCTTGGCTACAGAAAATTTAACTATTCGAAAACTTATGTATTTTTCTGCAAATTCGTCTTTTCAGGTTAAAAATTCTTTTTTTTTTGTGTTAAAACTTAATTTTTTTACTGAAGTATTAACTATTTTGCTGAAAATTAAATTGATTGATTCAAAATTAACCTTTTTCTTGGAAATTCATATTCTCGGGCAGAAAATTTAACTTTTTTGTAGAAAATCGGTCTTTTTGGCTTAAAAATTCAACAATTCAGTAAAAAAATTGTATTAACGGAAAAAATATAAACTAGTAATCAATAGAATAAAATTTGGACCAACATCACATCCATTGTTCAAAGGATTTAGGTGAAAATGTATGTAATTTTTAAAAATTCGTCTTCTTTAATAGAAAATTAATCTTCTTGGTTGAAAATTCAACTATTTGGTTAAAAATTCATGAATATTGGTGAGAATTCTTCTTTTTTGGTATAAAAATAATCTTCTGTGTTGAAAATTCATCATTTTAATTGAAAATTTAACTGCTTGATCAAAAATTTAAGTTTTTTCAAGAAAGCTCCTCTTTTTGGTTGAAAATTCAACTGTTTGGTTGAAAATTATCTTTTTTGGTTAAGGATCCGATTCAACTATTTTATTGGATATTTGTTCTCTTGAGTTCAATTCAACTGCTTTTTATTTAGAGTGTAAATCTTTTTTAGGTTAAAATATCAGCTATTATATTTTTTGTTGAAAATTAATTTTTGTCGTTGAAAATTCAACAATTTGTTAAAAATTCAACTTTTTGCAGAAAATTGTTACTTTTTTTATTGAAAATTATTTTGTTTTAGTACAAATTTAACTATTCCATTTTTCTAAACTAATCTTTTTCAGTTTGAAAATGCAACTATTTGGTTGAAAATTTGTTTTTTTTTCTCTAGAAAATTCATCTTCTTGGTTGAAAATTCAACTTTTCGGTGGAACATTCGTGTATTTTATGGAAGATTCGCCATCTTGGTAGAAAAAATCATATTCTGGGTTGAAAAATCAACTATTTCCTTGAGAATTAACTTATTTTTAGTTCAAAATTTATTTATTTGGTTGAAAATTTAACTGTTTGGTTGAAAATGATGTTTTTATTTTAAATGGAAATCTTTTCTTGATTAAAATATCAACTATTACATTTTTTGTTGAAAATTCATCTTCTTTCGTTGAAAATTCAACTACTTGCTTGAAATTCAAAGTACTTAAAAATTCAATTGTTTTGCTGAAAAATAACGTTTTTGTTGAAAATTCATATTTTCGTGTGGAAAATTCATCTGTTTTCTAGAAAATTTTTCTTTTTGGTAGAAAAGTGATCTTCTGGGAATTCGTTGGAAATTCACCTTTCTTGTAGAAAGCTCGTTTTTTTGGCTCGATATTTTAATTTTTTGGATAAAATTTTGTTTCTGTATTGACTAAAAAATCTTTTTTGTGTTGAAAATTCATTTTTCTGATTTGAAAATATATCTTAACCGTTTTTCATTAAAAATAAAAAAAATTTCTTGGTTAAAATATCAACTATTATAATTATTTTTGAAAATTCATTTTTTGTTAGAAAATTCAACTACTTGGTTGAAATTTGAACTACTTTGTTAATTCATAAGAAACAGTAAGATTGCGCCAAACTCTCCTTTCCCCCAACTCGTCTTACGCTATTTTTGGATGACGCCCCAATGACCTAAATGACCCTAAAAAAGGGTAAGTTGTTCAAAATTGAAAAAAAATTTTTTTTTCGTAATTTATGCACGGCTCTTCATCAGCCATCGAGACAATTTTCGAGCATGTTGTGATTCGCTGTGATGGCGGACATATTATTTTAGCCAATTAGCGCAGGATTTCAAAAATTTTTTGCGAGAAAAAGTGTAGAAATGCTCGCATTACCGGACAATTGTGAAAAAAACAGCGTCTGTCGTGCAATTTTTTTCGACATAGTAGCAAAATAGTGTCATCGCTCAAGAAAAGTGTGAAATAGTGTCAATACTTCGGTGAGTTCGAGGCCTGAAAGAGAGACAAAATTAAGTTTTAAGAAGAAAAAAAATTTTCGATTTTCTTGCTTTGATAACATCTTCAATTCAGCTTTAAAAATACGCTGAAACATGAGCAAAAGGCGCGAGAGTCGAAATTGTTTCCAATCCTGAAATCCGATCTTGCTCGCTTACAGATTATGTAACTTTGAGTGAATTTTGCTGTACTCTTCCTGTGAAAAGTTACAGCTACACTTTGAATATGAAAGCTAACGAATAAGAGTGTGAGTTAGAAAAGACGAGCATATTCATGAAAAGAAAATCCAGGAAGGTTGAATGGAAGAGAAAAAAAATAGAAACATTCATCAATAAGGGATCATCCACAGAACGCCATATTGCAGTTTTTCAAAATGTACTTCCGCTCAAATACTAAGTTAATATCCCTTGGTGCTCGAGACAAAAATAAGCATAATATCTCTATTATGTTTTTACAAACCTTGGAAGTTCAATCCAGATTCTGGATAATCGATTAAAATTTGTACTTAATTTTTTCCAGTATTATAGATTGCTAAATAATCTGAATATAAAATCAAGGCATGTACGGAGTGGCAAGAAAAAAATGTTTGTCAGAATTCCCTGACTTCCCTGATTTTTCCCTGACCAATTTTCAATTTTTTCCTCGTCATTAATATTATTTAAATACCATAATTCTAATCTTGTAACATTTTCAGACTTCACAGCCTAAAATTCTCTCAAAATAAAGAAAATAGGGTGATTTTTCGCCAAAATAGGGAAATAATACGGAATAGATTCTTTTAAATGAAATAAGTGTAGATACCGAAACGCTTTTAATTCCTGAGATACTGCATTTTCAACAAATAGTTGAATTTTCAACTAAAAAATATTTTCTGACGGAAAGAGATAAATCTTTAACCCAAAAAGACGAGTTTTCAACAAGCGTTTTCAAGCTAAAACTTCGAATGTTTCAGAAAACAGTTGACTTTTAAACCTGAAAAAAAAATTTTCAATCAAGCAAGATAAATTTTCCAGAACAAAAATTAATTTGCGACCAAGCAGTTGTATTTCCAATCAAATAGTTGAACTTTGAAGTGAAAGAGACGAATCTTCAACAAAATAGTTGAACTTTTAACCAAACAGGTGAATTTTCAACCAAATAGTTCAATTTTCAATCAAACAAGATAAAACTTTAAACAAAAACAATTGAATTTTCAACAACAAAATTCATTTTCAACCAAAAAATATAACTTTTACTCTGAAAAATTAATTCTCTATCCAAAAGAAAGAATTTTCAACGAAACAATTGAATTTTCAAACAAAAAAGATGACTCATTCTCCGCTAAAAAAGATGAACTTCCTATTCAAAAAGACGAATGTTCAACAAAACAGTTTAATTTTCCACCAAAAAGATTGATTTTTAACAAAATGAATACATTTTAAGCAAAATAATTAATTTTCCAACCAAATAGTTGAACCTTTAATCAAAAAGCTGAGTTTTCCATTTGCAAAAATGAGTTTTCAACCAAACAATACAAGTTAAAAAAAAAAGAGTTTTCAACAAAATAATTAAATTTTCAACGAATTAGTTAAAATTTTATTCATATAGCTGTATTTTCAACCAACAAAGATGATTTTTCAATCAAAGAGAATAATTTTCTACCAAAAAGCCAAATATTCAACAAAATATATGAATTTTCAAACAAACATCATTTTTCAGCAAAGAAGATTAATATTTTTTACCCAAAAAGACAAATTTTAAAATACAGAAATTTGCAACCAAAGAGTTGAATTTTCAACTACGGTGACGAATCATAAAAAAAGTGTTTTTTGCGAAAGACTAAGAAATTATAATTGTTGTTATTTGTTTTCTACGAATGGTTTTAAATTCATATGTTTAGCAACAACGATTTGAGACAAGGAATTAAAATTGGTGTTATTTGGTTTCTCTAAATGGTCGTAAATTCATATGTTTAGGAAGAAATGCAGAGAGAGAAAACTAACATCAATTATAATTATTCAGTTGAATATTTAAATCTTTTGTTCATAATTAATTTTTTTTAAGATTCATCACTTTGGTTGAACATTTTACTATTTGGTTTGAAAATTTATTTATTTTGTAGAATATTAGTCTTTTTGAGTAAATAATTAATCTCCTTTGTTAAAAAATCATTTTTGGTTGAAAATTCATATATTTTGCTGAAAAATGATCTTTTTTGCTAAAAAATTAACCTTCTTGATTAAAAATTAATTTGTTGGTTGAAAATTCAGCTATAGAAATAAAATTTGAACTACTGCGTTGAAAATTCAATTATTTTCTAGAAAACTTGTCTTTTTTATCTAAAACTCATTTTTGTAGATGGAAAATTCAGCCATTTATATTTAAACTATACATACATACATACATACATTGATTAGCAGTTCGAACTCGAAAGTTCATTGCCTCACTACCCGATTCGGGTAGTGTTTGTAGGTGGATATTTACTACCAATGTGGGCCCACCACACCCACGACGGGCCAACAGCACGCAGGCATTCCTGAACGGTTACCCATCCAAGTACTAACCGCGCCCAACAATGCTTAACTTCAGTGATCTTACGAGAACTGGTGTTTCCAGCTAACTAACTAACTATTTAGTTGAAAAATTAATTATTTTGTTTAGAATGTATTTAGCTAATTAAAAAGTAATCTTTTTTTATGGAAAATTAAATTGTTTTGTTAAACATTCGTCTTTTTGGATATAAAGTTAACCATTTTTAGCAGAGAAGTCATCTTTGTTTGTTGAAAATTAACTTTTGCTTCTTCATAGAGGATGCTTAGTAATGGTAACATTTTCCAAAATTTTTAAATTCATTTAATTGAACCTTCCCCAATTTGAAAATGTCTAATACAATGTTCTAAGCAATTTTCCGGATGTGTGTGTGGATGTGTGGATCTGTGGATGTCACGCTTTTTTGTGAACACGATAACTTGAAAACGCTCGCAGATAAATTGATGAAATTTGGAGGGCTTATTTTCCCGACTAATATCTTGAAACTGACCAAAGGATTTCTAAAAATATTTGTTGCATTTTTTCTGAGCACTTAATAATATTTGAAAAATCGGGTTTTTATAGTAAAACTTGTTTCATTAACATAATTCAAATTTGATGCAATGATATAAAGGATTCGTTGGTTCGAGACGAATCGATTGACCTATAATATTAATATATTTTATTTAAGCGTAGGGAAGTTATGGTAATTTAGATATTTTGAAAATCGGTTTTTTATAGTAAAACTTTTTTCATTACCATAATTCAAAGTTGATGCAAGGACAGAAAAGATGTGTTCATTCGATTCGAATCGATTGACCTTATTAAATAGTAGGGAAGTAATGGTAATTTATATATTTTTAAAATCGTTTCTTATAGGAAAAATTTTCTCATTCTCATAATTTAAACTTGATGCGAGAATAGAAAAGTTGTGTTAATTCAAGACGAATCGATAGGCCCGTAGCCTTTACACATTTTATTGAAGAGTAAGGAAACTATGGTAAAGCATAATATTTGAAAACACGATTTTTCATAGTAAAACTTTTTTCACTAACATAATTCAAAATTGATGCAAGAACGGAAAAGATTCCTTGATTTGAGGCCAATCGATTGATCTATAATATCAATACACTTTATTGAAGATTAAGGAAGTTATGCTCTTTTATAATATTCGAGTCATCTGTTTCAAACAGAAAAACTTTTTTTATTGACATAATTCAAAGTTGACGCATGAATAGAAAAGACTTTTTGATCCTAAGTTTTCAAGTAGAGTAATTCTGACAATTTTTGTAAAGAAATCATAAAGCTGGGAAAGGGATAGCGTGCGACAGAACTTTTCCCATCCCTTTTCCAGCTCGAAAAATTATCATTTCGAATACAAAATTTGATTTGTCTGATTTGTCTTTGTGTTCAAAAATTTTTTTGTATTATTTTGTAGTTTTGCATTTTTGTACATTTCTATTTTTAAATTGATAAAAATGAGGACTTTGGTTTGTCTATTATTCAAAAAAATCACTAATGCTTCCTCCATGAGGAAGCAAATACGTTTGCTAACGGGAAGCAAAGTGCTCCTGAAATGAGCACCATATAATTATAAATACAAACAAAGTGGAAGTACTCGAGATCGAATTCACAGCTATTTTTATTTATATTCGACTTTTCGGGTCTTAAAATGTAACTATTTGTTGTTCAAGTTAAATTTTCTTTTTTAAATAGTTGAATTTTAAACAAAAAAGACAAATTTGTAACCAAGAACAATAAGTTTCTACGAAGAAGAACGAATTTTCAATAAAATAGTTAAATTTTCAACGAAAAAAAAATTAATGTTCAACTAAAAAAATGAATTTTTTAACAAAGTAGTTCAAAAAATAGTTGTATTTCCGAAAAAATATCTAAATTTTCAACCAAAAATAATTGACATTTAACCAAAACTGGTTAAATTTTCTTATTGGATTCCATTAATTCAGTTCGAATTTGAGCGAAAAAACGAGAAAAGGGGAAATTTCTTGAAAACAGTGGGGTAAAGTAGCGATGCATTCGAGACGTTTTCGAGGAAATTCGAGATTTTCTTGAAACATGTTCAGGTGAACTCAAAACTTCATGGAGATTCAGAATCTCGAATAAAAAATTTCGAGATCTCGAGTCGAGAATCTCGAAACTTTTTATTCGAGATTCTCGGTCTCCATGAAGTTTTGAGTTCACCTGAACATGTTTCAAAAAATTCTCGAATTTTCTCGAAAGCGTCTCGAATGCATCACTAGAAAAAAGAGGACTTCTTTAAAGGAAAAAGAGGAGAATAATAAGAGATACTTCCAAACTCATTAAGCTTTCATTAAACTATACGAGATAGATAGATAAACGTTCATTTTTCAGCCTGATGGCCTTAAAAAATTGACTTGCTTACACTTCCATTTTTTTACAGAATTTTCTTAAAACTAACCCTTAAAAACTAACATCCACCCATACCTTATCTCTAAGACCCCTCGCTCTTATCGCCTTCCCTTCCTCGTTTTGCCTTGTCTTGCACGAATGTCCCTACTTTCTCGCTTTGCCTCGCATTGCCAAACTCTGCCTTCGCGACTAATACCTAATACTTATCTATTATTTACATATTGACAGATTCTTATATCTACTTCCTCTCCTATTTACAATCTTTTTTTCTCCATTCCTCTTCCTCCTTCCTTCTCTTCTTCTCTTCTTCTCTTCTTCTCCATCTTACCCAACACCCCCTTCACCCATGCTACTGCCCTTTTGTCCCCCCTTTCATGCATCAATACCTCCATGCTTATGCGCCCACATCTCATCCTCGCTATAAGATCCTGACTTCCTTTCTCTCCTTTCTCACACGAATATTGCATTCTCGCCCTTGCCATAATCCACTTATCCACTTATCTATTAATCTTATTCTTTCTTCCCTTGCTGTCTTCTCTCTCTCCATGCCATTTTTCTTAACCATCTCATGTACCTTCCTTTTCCCTCGTGCATCCTTCTCACTTCACCCATCAACAGTCCATTCGTTCTAAAATACCTTTCCCTTTCAACCTCCATCTTCCCACCCCCTCTCCTGTTCTCCTTCTCCCACCAACACTCCCTAACCCGCTTACTTCCCCCCACTTTCAAAAATTTCTCCTCATATTTACACGCCCGACTCCCCGTTAGAATCCCTAAACTCGATCTCTCCGTCTCCCTCCTGAAAATATAATTAGGCGTGTTCCTTGCCAACCCCAGTGTCCACTTTACATACCTCTCCTGTGTCCGATTTACCTCTTTACTTTCCTTCCACCTCCACATCTCTACTCCATGCCATAGCACACTCATCACTAGTGAGTCAAACAATTTCATTCTCCTTCCAAAATCATCTGCGAATAACTTCTTTCCCAACCCCCACACCTGCCTCATCACCACATTTGCCCTCCTCACTCTCTCTTTTATGTGAGCATCCACTACCCCATTTCTCCGAAACAAGAAGCCCAGGTACACAAACTCTTTCACCTCCTGCACCGCCTTTCCCTCGTACTTCCACTTCCCACCCTTATCCCTTCCACCTTCTTTTCTGAACAACATAACTTTGGACTTTTCCCCATTCAGTTCTAACCTGTTCTTATTATTCTCTATTCTATCCCATTCCTTTCTTACTACCCACGTCTCTACTAGTCCCACAACATGAAATTCCTGTATATACCTCAAGAACTCCTCATCCTTCTTCTTTACCCCTGCTACGTTTCCTTCAACACCTCTTTCTGCTCGTCCCACACCCACATTTTTTCATCTACTTTTATTTTCCGATACCCTACCTTCGCCGATCTCCCTTCACTCCTCTCACTCCTAGCCCTGTCGTTCAGCATTCTCTGCACCTCCCTTGCCTTTCTCGTCAAATCATGATCGATGAAAACTCCCTCATCCTTTATCCTACTTTTATTTCGCAACCGCCGCTTCCTTCTCCTTTCTCCCCACCAGCCTAACTTTTTCTACCATGCTTTTAACCCCCCTATGCTCTGTAGCAGCGCTCCCACGCCCTCCCTTTCTCCCCTGCTCTTTAGCTTCAACCCTCTTATCAAAATATTATTTCTTCTGTCTGCCTTCTCTTTTCTTTCCATTCTCAATTCCATTGCCCTTATCCTTTCTCTATCCACCATCTCCTCATTTTCATTCCTACGCTCTCTCACTTTCCCTTCTATCACATTTTTCAGCCTCTCCCAGATACCTTTCTTCTCGCCTTCCCTCCTGTCATCTACTTACATTTCCGACCTGCCCTCCATCTTCTCGAGTCCTTCTTCCGTCTTTTCCACCCACACTCTAATCTCCTCTTCCATCTGCTTCACTTTACCTCCTTTTTCCTTCCTTACCGCCACCACCTCCCTCTCTAATCTTTCGACTTTCTCCAGTTTGAAATAAAAATATGAAATGTATTGTGAATTCAAGTAGAAAAAAATCAGATCCTTCGGTGTGAACAATATGCTGCAACGAGCAGTGACCGTAACGACCGTAACCCTTTTCAGGATTCTTGGAAAGATAAGAAAAAAATGACAGAAAAACTTGGTGGCAGTCATAAACTTGTCGTTGCAGTCAGCACCTGCAGTAAGTGGTGAGCCCTGTCCTAGGCTTTCACCCTCAAACTCCACTCACACCTTCCACACAAATTCCGTGAAATCCTCTCACCACCTGTCACTGAACACGTTCTCACTTCCGCCACCACATACACAGGATGACCCATTTTAATCTATAATCCCAAATATCTTCTAAACTACCCCATCAACATAAAAAACGGTTCATACAAAAGTTGACCAGGACATAGGGGGCCATTTAACTCTATTATTGATTTTGACCTCGAGGTCAATTTTCACAGTAATTTCAAGTTCAAGACGATTTTTTTAAATGGAAACCCCTATTTTTGACTGTAGATTTAAATAAAGCCGAAAATTTTACGTCAAATTTATCATGGAAATTTTATTTTTGTAGCCTTGAAGTGGTCAAAAAACAAGGTCAAATGTACAAAAACGATCAGATGCCCTTTTTCTGAATTTAGGTGGTTTCCTGGGTAAAGCAGACGTTTAAAATGCTTTAAAAAAGTCGATGAAATGTAAAAATGGGAACCACCTTGACCTCTTTGCCAACCACGACCTTCAGGTCAATTTTCAAGGTCATTTGAAGGTCAAGACGATTTTTTTAAATAGAAATCCCTATTTTAGACTGCGGACTCGTAAAGAACGGAAAATTGTACGTGAAAATTGGTATTTGAAAATCTTTCATGTTGACCTGCAGAAGGTCATATTATCAAGGTCAATTATTTAAAAAGCGCTTAGAAGCTTTTTTTTTAATTTACTGGTATTCCGGGCAATCTCAACGTTGAAGGTGCCATTAACAAGTACAAGATAAGTTGCACAAATTTCGATGACCTTGACTAAATTGACCTTCAAGTGTATTTTCCAGGTTCATGAAGGTCGATGTCATTTCCTAAAATGAAAAAGTTGCCGTTTTCTTACAAAAGTTTGATTCACTTTTAGCATTACCCAGGAACAACGAAGTCAAGCACCCCAAAAGAAACAGAACTTACTACATCCACGTCGTTGTTTCCGGGTAACGCTAAAAGTTAAGTCAAGGTGCTTTCACTGTTTGCAACTTTTTTATTTTAAAAAATGACATTGACCTTCATAAACATGGAAAATACACTTAAAGGTCAATTTAGTCAAGGTCGTCGAAATTTGTACAACTTATCTTGTACTTGTTAAAGGCACCTTCAACGTTGAGATTGCCCTTCTGCAGGTCAACATGAAAGATTTTCAAATACCAATTTTCACGTACAATTTCCCTTTCTTTACGCGTCCACAGTCTAAAATAGGGATTTCTATTTTAAAAAATCGTCTTGATCTTAAATGACCTTGAAAACTGTCCTGAAGGTTGTGGTTGACAAGGTGGTCAAGGTGGTTCACATTGTTACATTTTATCGACTTTTTTAAAGCACTTTAAACGTTTGCTTTACTCAGAAAACCACGTAAATTCAGAAAAAGGGCATCTGATCGTTTTTGTACATTGGATCTTGTTTTTGAACTCTTCAAGGCCACAAAAACTAAATTTCCATGATACATTTTTGACGTAAAATTTTCTGCTCTATTCAAATCTGCAGTCAAAAATAGGGGTTTCCATTTTAAAAAATCGTCTTGACCTCGAAATGACCTTGAAAATTGACCTCAAGGTCAAAATCAATGATACAGTTAAATGGCCCCCTATGTCCTGGTCAACTTTTGTATGAACCGTTTTTTATGTTGATAGAGTAGTTTAGAAGATATTTGGGATTGTAGATTAAAGTGGGTCACCCATAACTACCTTTAGTGAGTCGATTACATTGTTGTTTAGAAACTTATTTCTTTAATTTTAACTCCTGCAATTATGTTACACAAATTGACTTTCTTGAGTATATGTTTTTTTAAATCTTTTTTTAACATACTTCTTTTTAAGTTTTCTTGTGCAATTTTGTTACACATTTTGACTTCTTTACGTTTATATTTGCGACAAAAATTTACTTTCGAACATGTGAATATCAATTTGTCAGTCATCGAAGTGTGACAAATTATAGAGAGATTTGGATATTGCGAGAGAAGACTTGATTTATTACTCAAATAATCTCACTCAATATATACTAATAGTGTGCCGCATTTTGCAACGTCAGCATGCCAAATCTTCTTACGAGACTCTGATCGAAACGCCTTTCCAGTATAATTTTTACGCAGGAAACGATCTTTAATCCCATCCTAACGCTTTAGCTAGAACCCTCTATTCAATTTTATGTAGGAAAACAAACAACAGTGTCGTATTAACTAGCTTTTAGTAAACTAGCTTATATCAAAGGAGATTTAAGCTTTGATCTTTTTGATCCACTTTTTTCATCTTTTCTCTATTTCTGTTTATTTAATTGCCTCTTCTCCGTTGTTTTCACTTTCAGCACATCCAACTGGCCATTTTTTTCTATGTTTGATATATAGAATTAGTAATTGGAGGCCGTTCACGCTATTCTGAACACCTTTTCGTCCCCTCCCTTTTTGACGACACAGATCGTCACGCAAAGCTTGAACCCCCCGGGGACTTCACAATTCCGAATTAGGATGATTTTTCAGGAAAATAAAAGAACAATAGAAGAATAAGTTCTTTTAAATAAAATCAATGTCATAATGAATTCAATATCAAATGCTCATTATTTCAAGTCAAAAAATATTATATTGGATTTTCAACCGAATTTTTAACCGAACAAGTTGATTTTCAACCAAAAGAGATAATTTTCAATGTTAGAGTTAAGGGTTTAAGCTAAAAACTCGAATTTTTTAGCAAACATTTAATTTTTAAACCTGAAGAGATGAATTGCCAAACAAAAAATATGACTTTTCAAGCAAATGGTTGAATTTTCGAAAAAAGATTACTTTTTCACAGAAAAGTTGAGTTTTCACCAAAATAATGAAATTTTAACAAAATAGTGGAATTTGTAAGTACATGGATGAATTTAAGAGCTAAAAAGATAAACTTTCAACAAAATAGTTGAATTTTCAACCAAATGGTTGAATTTTTAAACAAAAAAGATTAAACTTCAACCAAAAACAGTTACATTTTCAAGCCTCGAATACAAACTTTTTAGAAGACAGTTGAAGTTTCAATCCAAAAGGATGAACTTTCTACAGAACAGTTAAACTTTCAACGAAGTAGTTTAATTTTAAACTAAAATGATGAATCTCTAACAAAAGATTGAATTTTCAACATAAAATATAAAATATAAACTAGCAACTAAGTTGTTGAATTTTCCATAAACCAAGATGGCTTCGAAACAAAAAATATAATAGCTGATATTTCAACCAAAAAAGATTTTAATCTTTATTCAAAAACTAATTTTCAACCAAAAGACTAATTTTCAACCAAAAAGTTAGATTTTTACTAATGACTATCACATTGTTACCAAAAGAGATGAATTTTCAAACCAGAAGATAAATTTTCAACAGAAGAGTCGAATTTTCAACCAGGAAAGATTTTTCAGTCAAAAGAGAAAAAAACTTTCAACTAAATTGTTGAATTTTCAAACCAAAAAAAGGGCATTCTCTAGAAAACAATTGAATCTTCAACCCAAAAATATGAATTTTCAACCGAAAAATTGATTTTTAATTAAATTGTTAAATTTTCAACCGAATGATTTAATTTTCAACCAAACAGTTGAATCTTTAACTAAAAACGTTCAATGTTTAACCAAAAATGTAATAGTTAGATTAGCAGTTGAAAAATTTCATTTTCAATCACAAAAAAATGAATTTTCAACAAGACAGCTGAATCTTCAACCAATAAAATGAATGTTTAACAAATTAGTTCAACCTTCAACCAAATATTTGAATTTTCAACCAAAAAAGATGAATACTCAATGAAAAATGTAATGATTGAATTTTCCATTAAAAAATATAAATTTTCAACCAAAAATAGCATAGGTAGATTTTCAGTTGAAAAAATCAATTTTCAACAACAACAAAAAAAATTCTCATTCAAAAACATAATAGTAAACTTTTGAATTGAAAAGAATTCACTTCTAACAAAAAATAGTTGGATATTTTTATTGAGTTCTATTAATTCAGTTCGAAGCCAAGAGAGAACCAAGAAAAAGATGAAGTTTCTTGAAAACAGGCAAAAAGAGGAATTCATTTTTAAAAAGGGGTAAAGAGGGGAATAGAGGAAGGAGTGTAAAATCAGATTTTACTTGTAAAATAAAATCATTAATTTTCATTTTTTCTAGCATTTCAAAAAATTGTTATACTTTCCATGAGTGATTTCACATGTCGGATCATCAATCATCATAAAATCTGTTACCCCCCCCCTCCCCCTCATTGCAGTGTAACGTAGTGTTTGAAAGGCCTCTTATAACATTTATTTTTTTAAATTGGAAACATTAAAAAATGTATTGCTTCCAATTTACTTTCTGAAACTCTAATATAACTTTGAGCTTTAAATGTTGCTCTGCACTTGAAACTTTAGTAGTTTCGGGATCTTAAGTTTTCCGGCGATAAAGTAATGCTTTTTGTTCATCCATTCAGAATAAGGAAGACAGTCAATTCTGTGACCCAGAAATCGGCTGTCGGAGGGATTATTCGTATTCTCGTTTTTCCGAATCACCCCAAGTCTCATATCTCTGACTTGGTAGTTTCTAGGACACCTCGACATATTCTCATGTCACGAAATTTCTATTCATGACACCACGAGCCACACCCCGCACTCTAGATACTTACATTCAACGAAACATGTACGTTCCCTTTCTCAAATACATCATATGAATCATTTTATATTACCCTCACGATACTATGACTTGCCAGAAATTATTTTTAGATTAAATATAAGTAAATAACATCCCGTGTTGAAAAATTTCATGGCAGTCTGGTTTCAGGTCTGGCCAAGGTCTGACTTTAACTAGACCGTCTATTCTGGAAGATCTGGTATGGCCCAGAACTGGTGCTGCTCAGCCACAAAAGAATAATGAAAGTTCTAAGCCCGGTTTGCAAGGTTTAGTCTGGCCCAAGACTGGCGTTGATCAGCTATCCAAGACCTTTTTTAAAAAGACCGTATCTCTAAAACCGCAGATTAAATTTCAATGATATTTTCAGGTGTAGCGGATCTTGTGGGAAACATATACTTATATTACTTATACATCTGAGACTCGCTATTTGAACGCGCGATCGGACGCGTTATATGAATTCCTAGAATTGCTGGTCCCCGCAGTTTCTCAGGGGGCAGGGCGAGAGACGGTTGCGACTCCGCCTCTGAAGGCACGCATGCACTATACTACGCAGTCAAGTAGATTGCGCAATATTATGGAAACGGTTCAGGCGGCCCTGCCTGTTTACGTTTCGCTGTACGCGTTATATGAACAAGGCTATTTTCAGGCAACCCCCGAGATTTTTCAATCTATCGAGTCTCTGGTGTATTGATATTCAATAGATATATTTTAGGCTAATAATTAAATGTACGATTGTTATAAACAATTTAGACAATTTCCCCATGGCTATGAAAATTATGGTAATTTTTTTATTTACATAAACATAAAGTATTTATAATTTCTTATATCTGGAAAGAATTTTTTTCGTAGGCGTTAAATTGCTTAACAATTTCCAATTTTAGTAGCCTATGACTTTTTTTAACAGCATTTAAGTCTAAGACAACACGATTATAGCTTGCTTTTCCAATTTAAATTTTTCATTAGAATTTAGTACCAAGTACTCTACATAAATAATTACCATAATTTTCATATTCATAGGAAACCTTCGGGACAACTGAAAAATTCCGAAAAATATAATTCCCGACACCGTAACATTCCCGAATAATAAAAGTCCCGAACAGTTTATAATATTACCGAATTGGAAAATTTCCGAATATTGAAATTATCGACAGTTTATAATGCTACCGAATTTGAAAATTCCCGACAGAAAATTGGCGAATTATAGAATATCCGAACTAGAAAATTCTCGAATTATAAAATTCCCTAATTTAAACTACTAATTTTTTCAATTTATAAAATTAATCAAATTATTACAATTAAAATTACATTACAATTAATTTTCTTTATTCATAAAAAATTGTTAATTGTTTATAATCGGAAATTTTCTAGTTCGGATCTTTTATAATTCGGCAATTTTCTGTCGGAAATTTTATTATTCGGGAATTTTCAAATTCGACAATATTATAAACTGTCGGGAATTCCATTATTCGGTAATTTTTCAATTCCGGAATTTTATCATTCGATAATTTCGGAATTTCATTATTCGGGAATTTTATTATTGGGAAATTTTATCATTCGATAATTTTATTATTGCAGAATTTTCCAATTCGGGAATTTTGCAGTGTCAGGAATTTTATTTTTCGGGATTTTCCAGTCGTCCCGAAACTTCTTTAAATTATTGTCAGAATTCAAAAATTTTCAACACTAGCTATTTTCGATTTTCAAGAATTTTGTATTTTCGGCCCACCTTACTACATATTTCGAACATTTAGACAGAAAACATTACCTTTTTATTTCGAAAACTGTTATAGTTGCAAATTGTTCTCACAATTTTGTCATAACAATTGTTAATTTAATTTCTAGCAAAATATCTATATGGAATATCAATACACCGAAACTTGGATTTAAGCAGTCTGGATTCACACCGCTCCGAAAATTGACGTTCTCGGCATTTTTACGATGAGGGGATCCGCGGGATCGAGAGAGAGGCGGTGCTCAGTCATGCCTGACAAACAGCATTAGGGCAGTGCCCTCAGCGCGTTAGTTGCTTCAGCTGTTAGCATGCGAGTAAATCTAACAGAAATGGTTCATGCGGCATTAACTTACTTCCGAGAAGATTTAATGGAAAAAATTACGTTTTTCGAGGAAAACCCGTTCAATTTTGACACTTACTTAAAATATTTTTTATAAACAATTGAATCGCAATTTGAAAATTATCTCTAAAACAGTTTCACAATTTGTTACTATTTACCGACCTGGCAGTCAATCTATCAAATTTTAGATGCAAAAAATAATGTTTTCAACAGTTAAGCACCACAGTCAAGAATTTGTTTATAATAATTGAGTTAAATAATAATATCATTGTTCATTTTCTATAAGTGCAGTTGCAATAATACTGGCTCATAGTGAGGAATTTTTTCAAAGATAAAAAATCATATTGTTGAAAATGCTAACTTTGCCACTTTATTTGTTTAAATATTATTGCATCCAAAAAGAATTGAAAATATCCAAACTAGCCAAGTTTTTCAGAAGTAAGTGCCAGGCGTATCTAAAAAAAAAACAGCAAAATACGTCAAGAAATAGAGCCTGTTGAGGATTACGACTAGTAAATTCTAATTTATGACCACTGTGCAGTCGAAGCGCATGGCCCTCTATAAAGTTAAAAAAGGAAAAAATTGCTTTCGTTTCTGACACGAACTTTACATTTCAAACGAAATGCTTGCAAATCCGTCAAAAATTGAATCACTGTATCTGAATTTCGCGAGAGCGACCTGATTAACATTTTTTTATATACTCCTCTCCCTTCTGATAAAATTAAAAACAAGTGCGAATCAGCTTTTTGGCCCACATTTCAGTAAGATTCTAAAATTTTGTATGCATGTTATGTAACAAAGTGTTTAATACTCCATAATTAATCAATGTAATTCAGGTGGCGGAACTAAAACACTAATCGTTTTTTCCTTATTTGATGAAATTATAGATAAATTAGAACAATTTTTAAATTATTTGCAGTCCTCCTTCTTGCCCCCACTTCTCTCCCAAGCTTCAAAATTGTCCAAATTGTCTTTATGTGCTGTACACCAAGTAATCTTTGAATTTCTTTGAAACTACTATTCCTTCACTGTATTTTTGCCGCTTATTTTTAATTGAGTATATTAATTCACAATCTAACGATTGAATAGACAAAGTCATTTTCAAAAAATGTCCACCACTATCTGCAGCAATTTTAATATGCGCTTGATTTATTCCACGGATTTCTTTAACGTCATCAATTAATTGTTGAATGTTTTTACGAAATACAAAATGTTCTTCTTTGTTCACTACTTGTTCTGATTTTTCACCTATCAATTGGCATTTTGTACTATCAAAACGAGAATCAAGAGAATGATTAAAATTTCGGAGTTTCTTTTCCACCAAATTTGGCTCAAACAATTTTCTTTTTTTTTTTGTTGCAATGCGAAGTGAATGAACGACTCCTAAAGTAGTATTTGATGATAATCCAAAATTTACACTTAGTCTTGATACACTTTCAGCAGAAATCACTATTCCATCTTCTTTTTCATTTTCAGAAAGATTGACTATCATTTCTTTATCATGAATTCTTAACAACGAAATCAAATCTTTGTTTTCATCTGTCTGATTTTCCAATTTGTCCGTTATTACCTGAATAGCAAATTGTTTTTTTTTTTTTTTGATCTATTAAATTTAAGTTTAGAAAAAACTGTTTTTCAGTACGCTCGGTTTACCTTGTCCAATCACCGATAAACATTCTGCACAGCTATAGTTCGCAAGTATCTTTTTTGTCTTATCGTTTTTCTTATTAGTTTCAGTAGAGGATTCTTTTGAAAAATTTAATGCACTTTTATCTCTAATTATGTTACATAACTCACACACACATGTTTTTTTAGAAGTAGCTCGTCGAGTATTGATTGTTAATTTAAATTTTGAATAATCAGGCACACTAATAGTATACGCATGAGGAGATTTTTCGTTTACGTAAAGCTTTTTCCTACAATATCCACACATTGCTTTTGGCAACCGCTCATCGTTTATATCATACGTCACATATTTACTTATTGAATTTTCTAAGGTACACCAGAGTCTCGATAGATGAACAATCTCGGGGGTTGCCTGAAAATATCCTTGTTCATATAGCGCGTACAGCGAAACGTAAACAGTCAGGGCCGCCTGAACCGTTTCCATAATATTGCGCAATCTACTGGACTGAGTTAGTAGTGGATGCGTCCCTTCAGAGGCGGAGTCGCAACCGTCTCTCGCCCTGCCCCTTGAGAAACTGCGGGGACCAGCAATTCTAGGAATTCGTATAACGCGTGCGATCGCGCGTTCAAATAGCGAGACTGTGGTGTATCTGTTATTTCATAAAGAACTTTTTTCTTTGTTTTACATAACAAACAAAATTTCAAACGGCATTCAATGTGTAACAACTTTTTTCTATCACCTAAATTTATTCGTTACATTTTTTAACTATTAATTATTTGAATAAGGCAAAGTTAAATTTCAACTTTGTTAGAGCGCGCAAAGGTTCGACACAATTTAATTCTAACGTCTTAAGAGTGCAAAGGTTTCGCACAAACTAAATTGAAAAGAAAATAAGATGTAGAATTTAGAGACTGATAACGACATTTAATTTCGTTTACATTTTTAAATACAGAAAGCAATATATTTATGCATGCCCTTGCTTGGCCTTGGTGCACACCAAGGCTAAGCAAGGGCATAAATGCAGTATTGACAATAACAAGCAGTATGCGAAGCTGTAAGCGACGTGAATGAGTATAATAGTAGGCACGTTTAATTATAATACAATTATTACACAGCTATTATATATTATTGTACATTATGTATTCTACAATAACATTAAAATATTACGTATATTATACTTACTATAGTTTGTATAAGAAATTAATATGGAAACTTGAACATTATGTATATGAATTTTTTGATAAAATATTCATAAATATATTGATTTACATTTTTAAAAAATCGTTTCATTTGTTTATTTATTGATTACCTTCTCGTTAGTAATTATAATTTACATATAACTCCTTTATATAAACGTAATTATATGGTCTTATTAACAAGAAAATAGTATTTTACTGCTTTTTAGTATTTCAAATAACTTTTTCCAGACAAAAAAAATCCGTTCAGGGAAATATTTCAATTTCATCAAAAATGGTTCCCCAAAAGCATTAAAAAAAATCTCCTATTCATAACTTTCGAGTACCTGAAAATATCATTTAACTTTTTTAAAGGCCACCGTGGTACGAAGCCGAGAAAGTCGACAAAAACTGGTCGAATCATTATTCGTGTGTATCGCGGATTCTAGTTCATTTTATCAATCTTTTTTTTTTTTTGTTATTGACTAACTCGCATATGATCTTTTTATTTAGCCAGAAAAAATCATTTAAAAATGTTAATCAATGATTTAAAATGCAAGCAATGGTGTTGATTGGCAAAAGAATATGAAACAATGAAATTATTTTCAATTATTATTATAATCATGAAATTAGAATTATTATGAAATATTACATATTATTAATATTTGTTAAATTTGTAAATATGAATTTGTAAAATTAAACAAAAATATTTATTCAAAAAACTATTATTTTTTCTAACTATCTTCTTGTATAGTAATGTTATATAGTTGTGGTTATTTCTACAATTTTTAACTTTTTTTAATCAATCTATTTCGTTATTGTGGATATATTTTTTCTAAAATAGGAAGAGATGTTTGAAATATTATTTAAATTTTCTATATGGATTATATTGAATGTGACTTTTCCTTGAAGTAGTTTAAATTAATATTTTTAAAGCATTAGAAGTAAAAGTGGAAATATTTCTTGTTGATCTTTATTTATTATCTGTTCATACTTGAAAAGTCAATAAAAAGCTGAACATTTTAAGAAAATCCACAACTTTCTAGCACTACTCTAAGAGAAGATAAGTTATAAACAATATTCAATTGTATAAAGAATTATGTTTGTTTACTTGCATTGAGTATTACCTCACTCTAATATAAAAGTAGCCAATAAGTTGAAAATTTGCTTGATCAGATTTAAATGCAAAGTCCAAGCCGTTTAAGCGAAAATATAAAATTCCCATTAGAGATAAATAAATTCCTAATGAAAAGATTAATTCATTTTTTGCTGCAAAGTAATTTATTCTCATCGCAAATCGGAACGGCGCAATTTTTTAGGCTTCCTCTCTCGTTAAAACTTGAAAAAGTACAAACTCATTTTGAACTTCAGTTATGTTCGCTCTCTTGATGAATGTAAAAACTGAAAAACAATTGAATTTTTCAATATTCGTATTGCTCAATATGCATCAACTATGGTTCAATTTTGTGTTTCAATACATTTTGAAGTCGCTTCTTTGTTCAAAATGAAATTTTATTTGTTTCTGTGTCAGCGTATAAAACGTAGAATGAAAAATCACGGTACCTCGTAGATTGAAAATTTTTTTCGAAATTACAATATTCTGTACGTGAAATTGATTTTAAATTTGAATTCCATATAGTAAAATAAGAAGACGAACACTATGAATATATTTTCACAAAGTATTTTCCTTTTGTCTTCACAGATTTGATATGTGCTTTCCTATTAGTTTTTCGTTCATATTTCAATTTGTAAGATAGATATAAAACTCTCATAACGAGAAAGTGCCTAGGATTGGTTTTTTTGCCCGAGGACTATTGAAAATAAAAAATTTCCATTTCTTTCATCAGAAAAATGTACTTCGCACATGATGGACCAAATCTTTCAGTAGTCTCAATAAAAGGTATCAGGGATATACAGCCTCAAAAGATAGAGATCTAAAGAAAATGAAAAAAATATTTCGCATCAGTGAAAATGACAGCTTTATGTCGAGCCTCAAGGAATCTTTTGACAGACTTTCCTTTCCAATAAGCAACTTTGAAATTTCTTGGTATTACTGTTATAAATTTACTACAAAGGTCAGGAACCCTTATATTTTCGTTCGGTTGTCCGTGCGTCTTACTTTTTTCCACGCTTTTTTCCAAGGAGGGGAAGTGAGGGAAAATGAGGGCTGGTCAAGTAGGGAAAATTAGGGGAAATTAGGGGAGGAGTAGAAGAAGTGAGGGGAAATACATGGAGAGGAATTCGTGGGAAATGAGGGTGGAGAAGGAGGGTAGGGAGGGGGAGTGGAGGAAATAGTGAAACTGAGGGTAAATAAGAAGGAGTAGGAGAAGCTGGCGTAAATTGGGGAAGGGGAACTAGGGAAAGTGAGAGAAAATGTGTGAAGAGAAAGTAGGGAAGTGGTATGTAGTTAGGGAGGGGAAGTAGAGGTAGGTGAGTGCTGGGTGGAGAAACAATCCTTGGGGAAAGTAAAGGAGGAAGCTGTTGGGGAATGAAGGGCGTAGGGTGAAGTGAGGGGAGATGAAGTATTTATTATTAATATTGATTACACTCTGTATTTCGCAAAAAATGAAGTTAAATTAAAGTATAACTTTTGCGTCAAGTTTTTGTGTGATTTGGAAATTTAAAAAAAAGTAAGTGAACGTCCGTAAAGAGAGGGACTTAACCCCCAAAAAATCGAGTTTCTGGTTTTTACACCAATTGATAGTCTTTGAGCTGGTCTTTCATAATAAAAAATTCTTTTACCTGCAAAATTCAATTTTAAACCTATACTATTCATCCGACTTAGATGTTCTTTTTTTAATGAAAGCTTTTTAAATTTTTCAAGTCTTGGATATGTGCTAAAACTATCTGTAAATAATTTTACAGCAGGTGAGTACAAATTGAAAAAAAATTATTACGCTATAAACAAAGCAATGAAGAAAAGTGGTTCTTTGGAATTGGCAATGTTAGCTCAATAAAGTATAAAGTTTTGGTATACAATGTGATAAAATTTATATTTTGTCACGATTAATTTGAACATAGATACTATTCGTTAATCATGTGCACAATTTTTAAAAAATTCACAGTTTGGATATTTTTTAAGGAATAGGTTCAATTTTTCACGGAAAAACTAAGAATATATTTCTGATGACTCTTTGCAATAATAGTTTGCATATTCACAATTATTATTCATTATTTATGGCCAACGGCCATACCACGCTGAAAAACCCAGTTCTCGTCAGATCACTGAAGTTAAGCAGCGTTGGACGCGGTTAGTACTTGGATGGGTGACCATTCAAGAATACTGACATGAGTGCTGTTGGCACATCGTGGGTGTGGTGAGCCCACACTTGTAGTTATTTATAACTACAAGAAAAACCTAGAAACACTACCCGAATCGGGTAGTGTCACGCCTACCCTGAAAGGGAAATGGTTTAATGGTATATATTTGAACAGTTTTCATAAACAAATTCAGTATTTGGCTATTTTTCAGAGAATATGCTAAGTCTTTCTGATGAAAGATCTTTTTAGGTTTTGAAATACTTTAAATCTTGTTGAAACTTCTGAATATCTCTTGAATTCACTGGAACTTTTTCTAAAATTTCGTGAACTTGCCAAGTTGACAAATTTTTCTCTAAAATTTTCTACATACTTTTTTGAAAACTTTAGAAAATCATTTGAAATCTTTTGAAATCTTTTACAATTTTTTCTAAAAATTCATATTTAAATTGTTGGAAATCTTCCCAAGGCTTAAATTATTTTTTAATCTTTCCAAAAGTTTTAAACTTCTTTTGAAATAATTCAGTTTTTCTAGAATTTGTTAGAATGCTGTAAAATGAAAAAAATTGTCTTAAAATCAATCTTCCAGGTTCTTTTTCAGCATATTCTGAAATCTGCAAAACTTAAAATTAATCTTTTTTTAATAAATCCTAAATCATGGAAAATTTGCCCAGAAATATTATTGCCGGTAACGGTAATTTTTTCTAACCTGTAACACCAATTTGTGAATCTCTTGAATAAAGATATTTTCAGTTTTGGTCTATAATTTTATTTTTCTCATATCTGTGAAAATGTGAAAAATTTTACAAATCACAGTGAAATGAAAAAAAAAGCCACGCTGAAAAAACCAGTTCTCGTCAGATCACTGAAGTTAAGCAGCGTTGGGCGCGGTTAGTGCTTGGATGGGTGACCTTTCGAGAATACTGTGTGCTGTTGGCATATTATGGGTGTAGTGAGCCCAAACTTGTAGTTATTTATAACTACAAGAAAACTATCCAGCTAGAAACACTACCCGAATCGGGTAGTGTCACGCCTACCCTGAAAGGGAAATGGCTTAATGGTATAGCAGTAGTAATAGTGCCGTAGCAAAACGTTGAGAAATTATTGAAAATAATTTACAATTAAAATTTTCTCTTTTATCAATAATATTTAGAAGCATATGGAAATACATTTTATCGTGATATAAATTTACTTCTTTGGAAATTTTAATTTAGAAAATTGATGACGCAACAAATTTAAAATCTTTATTAATAGATAAACTAAACTAAAAACAGTCATTAAAAGTCATATATTTAGGCAGTGTTTCAACCAATCAGGTTTTCGACAACAATGTATGCGAGATCTGATGAATGACATTTTTAAGAAAAGGATTAAGATTTAGATTTATGTGTCTTGTTATCAAGATTCATAAAAAAGATCACATTTTCTAAAACTTCAAATGTGATTCCCGGATCAAGTTTGTAATCACGCTTAATTCCCAGTTTTATTTTAATTTCCGGTTATCTTGTGTTTCCTGGTTAGTAGAACCTTGTTTTAATTTACACCCCAGTCACTTTTTTCCATTATAAAGTTCGTACTGGTATTCACTATTCACTTCGTACTGGTTTCCACTATAAGTAGATGAGCAAGGCGGTTTCTAATCCAATATTCCTACCTTACCGACTTCGAGACCGTTCTGCAGCTGTAGTGGTTCGTGTCCGGGCTGAGCTTCTAGAACATTCTAGAAGCTTGGCACGGACACCAACCACTGTAGCTGCCGAACGGTCTCAAAGTCATTTAGGTAGGAATCTTGAATTAGAACCTGCCTTCCTTATCTACTACTATGTGTCCCATAGAAAATATTGCAACATATTTTCAAAAATATCGTCTTGATTTTGAAAAGGTTTTTGATTTTTGGACAAATAAAGAAGCGAGAATGAGATTCGTTTAGGGGTGGAGTTGAGATATGATAAAACTGCTTGAATTTCGGACATTCCTGTGATGGGCTCCTTCACCACGCTGAGATGAAGCAGCACTATCTAGTCTACTTTATTGTTGGAGGTTCTGTCTTTCATATCGGGGATGATTTCGCTCACGGGGGTGCTTGGATGTGACTATAAAAAAAGGACCCTTGCTCACAATTCCTCATTCCTCGTTGATAGCTCCAGTGAACGTGATCAAGTGCACTGATAGGGGAAAAATACCAATTCTATCAAAACTATAGGCACGTGTCTTCATGAGTACTTGGAAGATGATGGGATATCTTTTTACGCCCATTCGCAGTCATGATCCTAATCAGCCAAGCAGATAAAATCATAACAAGAAGACAATTTTCTAGAGTTTATGACCTTAGATAAAATTGTCAATGTCTTCAAAAACAAGCATCATGTTTACTTGTATTTAAAGTTATATAAATATAATTTTCCTAAGATTCTGGAGAAAGAAAGATTTTTAAATATTTCAGATATGCCAAACCGAAATTTCAACAAAAAGGTTCATTTTCAAACACATCCTCAAACAAAAAAGATTAATTTTCAACCAGTTTTACTTTTAACCAAAAAATATCAATTTTTTCAAAAAGAGATGAATCTTCTACAAAATAGTTTAATATTTCTACCCGTAAATATAAATTTTTAGCAAAAAAGCTCATTTATAATCAAATAGTTACATTTTCCAGCAAATAGAGGAATTCACAACCAAGAAGACTAATTTTCTATGAAACAGTTATATTTTCAACCAAAGATGTCTTTTCAACTGAAATGATGAATCTTTAGCGGAAAAATGAATTTTTAACAAAATAGTTCAACCCTTAGTGAAGTAGTTGAATATTCAACAATAAAGAGGAATTCGCATCGAAAAAAGATGAATTTTCAACAGAATAGTTGAATCCTTTACCAAAACCGATTATTTTTCAACCAAAAAGATGAATTTTCAACAAAGAAGATTAATTTTCGAAGAAATAGTTCCATTTGCAACCAAAGAGATGAATTTTGAACTAAAATGATGAACTTTCAGCCAAAAAAGTGAATTTTTAATAAAGTAGTTAAATGATCAACCAAAAAGACGACTTTTCGACCAAATAGTTGAATTTTCCACCAAAAAAGATTTTTCAGTCAAGAAATTTTAGCCAAATTAAAATTTAAGTGGAAAATTATTTTAAAATAAAAAATATGAATAACTAGTTATTATTTAATTTCATCTATCGACTTGTGTTTAAGGATAATTAAATATGACTTTCATAAGATTCTTCAGAAAATTAAAAACATTTTTGAAGATTTGAGATTTGTTGAAAAAGTATAATATTTTTATATTACAGGATTTTACAAAATTTTAGGAAAAGTTTGCCTTGTACAATTTTGGGATAAATTTAAAAATATGTTATGATTTTTTTAAAATCTTTTACAGTTTTAAATATTTAAAAATTTTTTTAAACTTCCACAGTTCCTAAATATCTGTTAAACTGAGAAATGTTTACACGTTTTTTATATTCTCTTAAAATTCATTTTTCAAACAATGATTTTAAATTTTCACAAGAATCTTAAGAACATTTTTTTATTATCTTGAAACCTTTCAAAATGCTTTAAAAGCTTAATTAAAAAAAAATGATTTTTTAAAATGAAAAATCATTTAAAGTTTTCCCAGGAATCTTAGGGAAATGTTTTTATTCTTTCGATACGTTTCAAAAATCTTAAAAAGCTTTTAAATTTGGTGTTCGATACCTTGCAAAATCTACATTTTGTTTTAAATTTGCTAAAATCTTCTCAAGTTTGGAATTATTTTTGTATCCTTTCGAAACTTTGAAATATCTTTTGAAATAATGCAAAGTTTTTCAAACACTTTTCTGAATCCTGAAAAATTAAAATTTGTTTGAAAATCTTTTAGATTCTATTTCAATATATGTTAAGTCTTCAGAACATAAAATTAATCTTTCCAAAGAAAATCTAAATAATTTACAATTTTCCCAGTTGTCAATACCGGTAATTTTGTAGTTACCGGTAATGAATTTTTTTCACCGATACCGATACACTTCGTAAATCATTTTCGGTTTTTCTAACACCTATTTTATACCTGATTCATTACAAAAATGTAGACTTCATACTCAATGAATAAATTAAACTAAAATATTGCATTTTTTCAACAATTCGACGGTCATCATAGGATTTTGAGAAGTACACAACAATTCGAGATATTATAATCAAAACTAAAAAATGTTGTACTGATACTACAAATGTCCTTTTCCTCTGTTAAATAGTGTACTTGTTTATAAAATAATTAAAAATATGTTCTCCAGATGATTTTATCAACAATTTATTAACTGGTTTGACTTACAATATCAAGGAAAGCTAAACGGTGCTAAGACCATCGCTATTTCTATTAAATTATTATTATATGAGAATGTAGCTCTATCTATTTTTTCGCATAATGTTTATTAAACTGATCCACCCACCTACCAACAAAATAATTTGCTCAATCAGTTGAAAATTTTTCCTCTAGAAATGATTTTTGCTTATTTTGTAAAAATTATGTTTTAGCAATGTTTCTGAAGATGCCACACTAATTCTAGCTAAAAACATACTAAACCCGAATTTGAAAAAAATCATTGACAGCTAACCCTTTCAAAAATAAGATAAAAAACGTTGATTTACACAATAAAGATATAAAGGCCACATGTACAATGCTCCAGGAAAGCATTGTTGGGAGTGCAACTGAAGTGTGTAGCACTGCGGTTGTAGGAAGAATAACTGGGGGTGCTTAGTGGAATGATGAAATCCGCTTATCCGTTAACGAAAAGAAACAAGCGTATCTAAGAAAGTGAAATATCACATGTCTTGGCGATGACGTGAGAACAAGACTAAAAAATGATTAGAGGGACAAGAGCAGAAAAGTAAAAATACTAATTAAAGAAAGCCAGGACAAAATTTAAACTGAAGAAGAAAAGAAAATGGAAAACGCTTTCGAAGGAAATCAGAAAATATTTTATTGGCAAGTGCGCAAGGAGAACAGGAGAGGAAATAGTAGTACAGAGTTAGTCAGCATGAGAAATAGCCAGGGTGAAATAGTATATAATGCGTGCGAAGTAAAAGATAGTGGCAATAATGCCCTAGACGAGGAGAGGATAGAACAAATTCATAAGGTCGTGTATCTTGGTAGTTTACTTACTGCTGACGACAAGATTGTCGAAGAGGTAGCCAGTCGTATGAACGAGGACAGGAAGGTTATCGGCAGGGTAGGAGCCATTACCAGAAGTGAAAATATAACAAATACAGCTAAAATTGTGATATATAATTATATACTTGCACCCACTGTGATGTACGGTAGTGAGACCTGGACCTACTAACGCGGTTGGCACGCAATACCTGCGCAATGTGTGCAGTAAAACACTAATGGAAAAAGTCAGTAATGCGAGATTTCTCAAAGAATGTGGTGCAGAGGATACACTGTTGGGATGGTTTGGGCATGTTGAGAGAATAAAAAATGAACGACTGACAAAACAAGTGTATCTGTAGGTAAAGTAAATGGTAGCATAGCCAGAGACAGACCAAGGAAAGAATGGTGGGAACATGTGAATGAGACCCTGCATCAAAAAGATATAAAAAGCAACAGAAGCACAAGAGCTAACATGAGAAAATGTATGCACTTCAACTGAACTAAAGAGGTATGCCAGGACAGAAAAGTGCGGCAACAAATAGTTTATAAGAAATGTATGATGAAGAGTGTCACTGGAGTGAGAGACGCCTGAAACAAAAGACCTTGAATACTAATGGGCTCGATAGGAGAGTTTTACATAATGACTTTGTGAAGATCTTCACCTAGCATGCTTGCTGGAAAGATTGATCAGCGACCTGGGCCGGAGCAGTGTTGCGGGACGAACGTGTTATTTAAATAAACAACACGGGAATTCTAAATTATTCTAAAAATCTATCCCCCTCCCCTTAGATCGTGACACTTTTCTCATATAAACTAAATATCTTGGCGTCTTGGCCTTGATGGATAAAAATATGAAAAAAAATAGCAGGGAATTCCGAGGCTACGGTGACAACGCAAAAAAGAATCGTAGAAGCTTGTTGTGTGTTGACAGAGATGAAGAGTAACTGAAGAGTCATTCATCAACTGGAAACATTGGTCGGTAACACACCTCTTTGTTGCATTTGCGACAATGGATTTAGCACCATTCTGCCATGAATCACAGCTGGGAAAAGAAGCCATTTCAAGATTTTTCATATGGAAAATTTTCCATAAATATTGACATACTGGCATGCAAGAGTCTGCTCACAATAAATTGTGGTCTTTCATAAAGTTTCATCAAATTGCATATAAACTATAAAGTAGACATTTCCGCTCCATAAAATATATACAACAGCAAACCCGTTTTAGTAGATTACGAGGAGGAAGATAATTAGTACTCGGCGTAAATATAGGATGTTAAAAAAATGACAAAAATTACAAATAAAAGTTGGTGCAACAAATATTTCTTTAAAAACACACATATAGGTGGAAAACACCCATTTTAGGTCTAGAAAACAGATTCTTGCTCATCTTCAATCTTTTGTTTCTGCAAAATAAAATGAAACCAACAACGGGGTTGAAACAACCCTATTGTTTCTTATTTACCATTTTATTATTATTATTTTTTTTATTATCAATAAACCGGAAAGTAACGTAGCTCAACATTCTTTTAAAACAGGGGAAATAGTGTTATTTTTCACGAAAATAGGGGGATGATAGGGGAATAAACTCTCTTAAATTCAATATGAAACGCTTTAAATTCCTACAATTTTAAGACGAAACATATTACATTTTTAACAAAATAGTGAAACACATAGTTAAACTTTCAAGCAAAGGAGACGAATTTTCAATGAAATAGTTGAAATTTAAACCAGATAGTGAAATTTTCAAGCCAAAAAGACAAATTTTTGTTCAAGACAGTTGAAGTTTCAAAAAAAAAGTTAATTCTTAACCAAGAAAAATGATTTTTCTACCATAAAAGATGAATTTTCATTCTAAAAGGACAAACTTTTAACAGAACAATTGAATTTTGCACCAAAAAAGATGGCTTCATCAAAATCGTGGAATTTTCAACCTATAAGGATGCATTTTCCACCAAGTAATTGAATTTTCAAACAAAAAAGATTAAAATTCCATAAAAACAGAATTTTACAGAAAAAGACGAAATTTTTAGAAGACAGTTCAAATTTCAACACGAAAGGTTGCATTTTCAACAAAAAAGTTCATTTTTAAACAAGAAAGAAGATTTTTCTACCAGAAAATATGATTTTTCTACCAAAAGCTGAATTTTAAACCAGTTTAATTAAATTGAAAAAAAGAATTTTCAAGAAAATAGTTGAATCATCAACCAAAGAGATGAATTGTCAATCATAAAAGATTAATTTAAAGCCAAATAATTTAATTTTCATCGAAAAAATACATTTGTTGAACCAAAAATGTTTAAGAAATTAATTTCTAAACAAAAAAATTAATTTTTAACAAGTTGAATCCAACCAAAAATGACCAATTATCATCCAAATAGTTTTATTATAAACCAAAAAGATGAATCTTCAATAAACATGATTAATTTTCTAACCAAAAAAAGTAATTTTAACAAAACATAAGAATTTCCTATCAGATGGTTTAATTTTCAAATTATAAAAGAAAAATTTTCACCCAAATAGGGAATAGTTAAATTTTAAGAACAAAATTAATATTTTACAAACAAAAAAATAATTTTCAACAAAAAAGTTAAATTTTCAACCGAAGAGGTGAAACTTAAAAAACTGAATTTCCAACGAAGTAGTTCAACTTTCAATCAAATTGTTGAGTTTTAAAGTAACAAAAAAATAAATTTTTAACAGAATAGTTGAATCCTCAACCAAATAGATGATTTGTCAATTACAAAAGATGAATTTGAAACCAAATAGTTGAATTTTCATCTAAAAAATATATTTTTTGAACCAAGAAGGTAATCGTCAAATCTTCAGTTGAAAAAATTTATTTAAAAAAAAAACAATATTTAACCAGCTGAATTTACCCAAAAAAGACAAACTTTTAACCTAATGGTTTAACCCTCATTCTCGACCAAAAATATGTATCTTCAGCAAACAAGGTCTATTTTCTAACCAAAAAGAAGAATTTTTAATAAAATACATAAATTTTCTACCAAATAATTGAATTTTCAACATATGAAGGATGAATTTGCAACCAAATATGGAATAGTAGAACTTTTAGAGAGAAATTCATATTTGATAAACAAAAAACTAATTTTCAACAAAAAGTTGAATTTTCAACCAAAGAGGTGAACCTTAAAAATGAATTTCTAACGAAGTAGTTCAACTTTTAACCCAATTGTTGAGATTTCAAGTGAAAAAAACAAAACAATTTTTAACAAAATATTAGAATCCTCAACCAATTGGATGAATTTTCATTCATAGAAGATGAGTTTAAAACCAAACAGTTGAGATTTCATATAAAAATGATAATTTTTGAATCAAAAATAAAAACGTCAAATTTTCAGGTTGAAAGATCACTTTTCCGCAGCAACAAAACGAATTTGCAACCAGTTGAATTCAACCAAACAATACGAATTTTTAACCAAATACATGAATTTTCTACCAAATAGTTGAATTTTCAACTTATAAAGGATTAATTTTCAACCAAATATAGAATACACGGAAAAAATTTATCCGTAAAAAAGTCACGAACTAGTAGCTAGGTCTCGGATATGAGAAAAATTCATCGGATATTTATGTATTTTCGTAAATAACCTACGAACTTTGAGAAAGATTGAGGAACTCGATGTGAAAATTCTAAAACGGTTCATCACTTTTTGTTTACGTGAATAATTACAAAAATATTACGAGTGATTGGGAAAAGATTCTCAGAGCACTCACGAGCTTGCCTGACGAATTTGGGAACTCGAAACTAAGTCTCCTTGTACGTGGCCCACGCACACACGCGCGGTGCGTGTGTGCGCTCGTATGTGTGCCTCGAGCTCGTCGGATGAGTGGCTAGAAGTTTTATAATACCTATTTTGTTTGGCCTCGATGGCTGCGCGTGTTTACGCACTCCTGGTTTATGTTTAGAAACTGGTGAGTCAGCAGTGTTTGAGGTTCGAATCTTCTGAGTTGCGAATTTATAAATTAATATAAAATTAAATCGCACAAATAAAATTTTTCCTCTTTTTATTTCAGTCTGAAATTTTCAGGAACTGTTCGTAGGAAATTCGAACTGTTCGTAAGAAACTTCGAAATTTATCCATATATTTCTCATAGAAATAAGGATTTAATGTTTCATTTTTTTATCTCGTATCCGAGACCTAGCTACAAGTTCGTGACTTCTTCACGGATAAATTTTTTCCGTGTAGTTGAATTAAAACAAAAATAATATCTAATAAACAAAATACTAATTTTCAACCAAAAAATTAAATTTTCAACCAAAGAGGTGAATCCTAAAAAAATGAATTTGTAACGAAGTAGTTCAAGTAGTCGGAAAAAACCTGACTTTCTAACTCTATTCTAAGAAAACATTGCTGAAAAAAATTATAACTTGTGTAAACAATTTATTAAAACACCTAATTATAAGAAGGAAGTACTATTTTATGCATTAAAAACAATTTGTATTAAAAAACTCGAAAAAATCATAATTAGCGCCAAGCACTCGCAAAACGTTTTCAAGCGTTTTTTATGGCGGAGTGCTAAGAGAAATTTTTGGTTTAAACTCGATTTACATAATATTGAAGATTCTTAATAAAATGTACAGAAATGTATTTTTTTTTATGGGGAACACGTCGGCTTGCGGAACCTCGAAATATCATTTGAAAAAAAAATGTATTTATTTTTGTGTTTATTCGAACAGAATCATGGGTGATATGCAGGAAATTAAAAAAAAAAAATCTTGGACCACCCTACTATAGGTTTCAAAAATGTTGACCTCTCTACAAAAGTTTGATTAAGTCAGTGAAAAAAATCGCTCAAGAACGTAACAAACTTCATCGCAAAGATAATTTTATTGCGAACAAATTCTCTATTCATGACACCGTCATACATTAATTACAAATGAAGTGGCAGTTGAGTGAAGGTACAAAAACACGGCCAACAGCGTCAATTTCACGACAGTGAACTTTGACGCGTTAAATTTGGTTGAAAAATCAGTATAAATTAGGCGCAAAAAATCAGGCAAATTCCTTGACATTTTCTGTAAATGCAGGTGTCATAAAAATTAAAAAATTTAAATAATTGTAGCTTACAGAGTTAATTATAGAGGAGGACCTTATCTCAGCTCCAAATTGTGATAGAAAGCTCAGGTAAAGCTTGAAATAAGTAAAAAAATTCAAATAATACAATGAAATAAGAAATAAAGTTTCAAAATTATTAAATAATTGGTTATTGTCAATTATTTTTTCTAGGCTTTTTTTCTGTCGCTTGGGGGCAGCGAGTGTAACTGATCCAGGCAATAAACCCAACCATAATTGTCCGCTTCAGGGTTCCCATTCAGTCTCTTCCATTCAGTCCCAATTCAGTAACTCTTCCAGATGCCTGAAAATAAATACGGGTGCAACTTTTTATAATTGCCCAAAGGCGTAGAAAATATTGATTTTAATCATTAAGAAAATGGCAGTTGATTAAACTCATTTTTGTTTATTACATTTTGTTATTAATATAAACATTTACGCCCATTTCCTTTCTTATTTTTATATGAAATGCATAATTTTTTCCAAACATTACAAAGACACTATCAGCGGAAATTCTATACATTCCTATTTTTTGAGCTAATTACACAAATTTTCAAATATTTTTCAAACTTTTTTTTCCAATTTTCAAAATTGTTCTCTTCAAAACTAAAAACTGATCCATTTTGCAGATGTTTGCAATTTGAAATTCGCCAACACAAATGAAAGAAACTTCAATTTTAAATCATGAAAATGACAGAACATTTACTTGTAAAATTTAAAAATTAAACACTCTTCAATTAAAAAAATGTTCAATTCAAAGTCCTACAAATTCGAACAATGAGAAATTATTTTAAGATTTGAAATAATATAAAATTACTCTAGTTTGATAAATGTATAAATAGAAATTATTAAGTTTTTATGATTCTGTGAAAATCAAAAGTTCAGTTTTTAATTCGAAATCTTCCAAACTGAAGAAATTCTGATAGTTATCCATGAAAATTACAAAACGTTTCATTGTAAAACTTCAAACTTGCATTATTGTTACTTGTAAATTTTCTAAATTTAACACTTCAAATTTAAAAATGTACAACTCAAAGTCCTACAATTTCGATCAATGACAATTGTAATTTTTTTTTTAAATGTATAAATAAAAATTGTTAAGTTTTGCTGATTTTCAAAATGAAAAGTTCAGTTTTTAATTCGAAATCTTCCAAATTGAAGAAATTTCGAAAGAATTTTTAATAACAGAACTTTTAATGATTGTAAACCTAAAGCTTGAATAATTTTGAATTATAAATTTACAAAATTGAAGTCTTCAATTTTAAAGGTGCAGAATAAAAATTTTTAAATTTGTATTATTTTGAAGATCAATAAGCAATTTTTCAAAGCTAGATCTGAAAAATAAAATAAATTTTGAATACGAAGCATCAAAATGACAGAAATTTCAATTGTAAAACTTGAAAATTGCATAATTTTCAATTGTTAGTTTTAAAAACTAAGAGCATTTTACTTTCAGAGATGTATAAATAGAAATTCTTTAATTTTGATGATTTTGAAGATCAAAAATCAAGTTTTGAATTTTAAAACTTCTCAATTGAAGAAATTTCGAAAGCAAATCATCAAAATTACAGCATTTTTAATATTGTAAAACTTAAAACTTGCATAATTCTTAATGACAAATTTACAAAATTGAAACCCCATCAATTTTATAGGGTGTATAGTTAAAAATATGAAGTTGGATGATTTTGAAGATCAATAGTCAATTTTTTCAATTCTACATTTTTCAAATTGAAGATCTTTTCTAATATAAAGCACAAAAATCACAGAAGCTTTAATTGTAGTACATAAAAATTGCATTATGTTTAATTGTAGAACATAAAAATAGAATAATTGTAGGGAGGTACAACTAGAAATTCTTGAACTTCGGTAACTTTGCAGATCAAAAGTCTTCCATGTTACAGAAAAAAACTCTTCAAACCTGAAAATGTTGTTTGGCTTAAAATTGTAATTTTCGTTTGTTTTTTTTAATCTTACAAATGCTATAATTCGGAGAATTTTATTTTCATCGACAAAAGTCGGGAGGATAAATTGTTCGAATTTCCGAGTCGTCGACAAATTTTTAAATTTTTTTAATAATCATTTCATTATTTTTTTCAAACACCTCAGAAAACGGATACAAGACTTTTCATCAAAATAACTAACAGTTGAAATTCTTCAGATGAGTTGACCTGGAATTGCTCAAGTGTTTGATTTTTCGGTATTTATTATTTTCATCTTATGCAATCATTTATCTCCAATAATATTTTTTATCTTCCTCTGAAAGTTTATTATTTTCCAGGAGTGGAACTGTCAGCATCAGAAGTTAAATTCATGTTTCCTACGCCTTTGGCTTTTTTTTCAGTTTTCCCAAATGATGGTCATCAGGTAGTTGGGGAAAGTGCTGAATAGTGACCCTCGACTGAAACTGATACTGATGACACCTTTTATGCGCGCCGGAAAAAAAGCAGAAAAAATAATTGACAATAACCAATTATTTAATAATTTTGAAACTTCATTTCTTATTTCATTGTATTATTTGAATTTTTTTTACTTATTTCAAGCTTTACCTGAGCTTTCTATCACAATTTGGAGCTGAGATAAGGTCCTCCTCTATAATTAACTCTGTAAGCTACAATTATTTAAATTTTTTAATTTTTATGACACTTGCATTTACAGAAAATGTCAAGGAATTTGCCTGATTTTTTGCGCCTCATTTATACTGATTTTTCAACAAAATTTAACGCGTGAAAGTTCACTGTCGTGAAATTGATGCTGTTGACCGTGTTTTTGTACCTTCACTCAACTGCCACTTCATTTGTAATTAATGTATGACGGTGTCATGAATAGAGAAGTTGTTCGCAATAAAATTATCTTTGCAGTGAAGTTTGTTACGTTCTTGAGCGATTTTTTTTCACTGACTTAATCAAACTTTTGTAGAGAGGTCAACATTTTTGAAACCTATAGTAGTCAAGTATGCTTTATAATGAAATTTCCCAGCCAATATTCGCAATCATGCATCCCTTGTAGATAAATAGCCAATTATACTGCAGAGTGCTAAATTCGGACCCAGAACAAAACTGCCTTTAGGAACGAATAGACCCTGTTTGTAATTTCAGTATTCGGCACTCAGATATTTAGAATCTGGAGCTTTGTTGCCCAGTCCTATTGTCTACTTTCAGATTGTGTTCGGTTAGGAGCAGAATAAATAAGTTTGAATGCAGAAAACTTGGTGCAAGGAAACTGGGAAATGTGCGCGACCTATTTCTTCGAGATATTCATCTAAAAAGTTTGCGTGAAAATTTATGCTAAGTTATATTCAGCCGGTTCGATTATGAGGAACGCAAGCTAGAATACGTATTATCTTATGGGATTAACCGTAAAATCCTCTTTCATCTTTCACATATGCAGGCCTCACCAGATATTTCTCGAAATACAGTCATGATTTCAGTCCATATTAGATTTTGTATAATGAAGCATGAAATTAATGTTAACCCAATTTATGGTAATCTTAGAGGTGATTTATGGTAACTTATAATAAATTGCCTGAAATTAATGTTTTTTAATTTCCATACATTTCCGGAAATTTATGAAAATTTTCCGTAAATTATGGTAATTTTACAGGTAAATATGGTTACTTACCATAAATTACCCAAAATTCATTCTTAAAAACTTCCATAAATTTCCGGAAATTTATGAAAAATTTCGGTCATTTATGATAATTTTACAGGTAAATATGGTAACTTACCATGGAT
>CAKNYM010053185.1:702403-722080 GCA_932195095.1 Andricus curvator | reverse complement strand
ACAGGTAAATATGGTAACTTACCATGGATTACCCAAAATTCATTTTTAAAAATTTCCATCAATCTCTGGAAATTTATGAACAATTTCGGTTATTTATGGTCATTTCACAGGTAAATATGGGAACTTACCCAAAATTCATTTAAAAAAATTTCCATAAACTTCCGCAAACTTATGAAAAATTTCGGTTATTTATGGTAATTTTACAGGTAAATATGGTAACTTACCCAAAATTCATTTAAAAAAATTTCCATAAATTTCCGCAAACTTATGACAAATTTCGGTCATTTATGATAATTTTACAGGTAAATATGGTAACTTAACATGGATTACCCAAATTCATTTTTAAAAATTTCCATACATTTCCGGAAAATTATGAACAATTTCGGTTATTAATGGTAATTTTACAGGTAAATATGGTAACTTACCTAAAATTCATTTTTTTAAATTTCAATAAATTTCCAGAAATTTATAAAAAATTTCGGTCATTTATGGTAATTTCACCGGTAAATACGGTAAATATGGTAAATATGGTAAATATGGATTACCCAAAATTCATTTTTAAAAATTCCCATAAATTTATGGAAATTTATGAACATTTTGTTCATTTATGGTAATTTTACAGGTATATATGGAAACTTTCCATGAATAACTGCAAAATTCTATTATCTGCAACCAAAATTTCCTCACAGTTTTTACGGTGAGTGGGCTGATAATCATAAAATGCGAGCTCATAGATGCATAATTTTCATTATTCACCTCTGACGTCACTTTTCAGTCCCAAGGGAGTAAAAAGTACTTTTTACTATAAAAATTGAACTTACAAAAATTAATAGGGCATTCAAAAGAATTTGATGAAAGTCCTACGAATTTAAGGTGAGTTTAGAAGACTTCGAAATGAATTAATTAAATTTGTATTCAATTTATTTCACGAAAAGTGTGATCACAATGAACGTAAAATAAATACATTCAATGCGACGTGTAGTTTCCTTTTATGTGTAACATAAATCTGATAGGGAGTAAAAAGTAGAGCTTTGGCCCCACTTCATAGGCGTCGAAAGGGGTTGAAATCATGCATGTGTCATAAAAAATATTATAGGAACCAAAGGGTACTTTTTGTCACGCTCATAGGGTACTTTTTTGCGCTCAAAGGGTGAAAAATGCAGGATAAATTAATAAGATTTCAAAACAATTCAAGTTGAATTCAAAAGAATTCAAGTGAATTGGAAAAAATTTTAAAAATCAAAAAAATTGCATTGATTTATATAAAATTGGCACAAATTTAGGGGAATTTAAGGTAAACGAGAAGAATTCGATGAAATTCATAAAAATTCAAGGCGAATGAAAAAAAATTCAAATGAATTGAAGACGATTTAAAAATATGAAAAAACTTCACTGAATTCAGTAACATTTAAATGAGCTTAGAAAAATCCAAGGGAGTTCAACAGAATTCGGTGTAATGCCTAAGAGTTCAAGGTGAGGTTAAGAGACTTCGGGATCAATTCAATAAAAACTATTATAAATTTGAAAAAATCTACTGAATTAGGTAGAATTGAGTAAATTTATAAGAATTCAAGTGAATTAAAAAAAATTAAGAGAATGCCAAAGAATTTAACAGAATTCAGGACAAATTAATAAGAATTCAGGGTGAATTCCAAAAAATAATACCAAATATCTTCAAATCTTTGAAACCCCACTAATTTCTAACGAAAATAGGGAATAATGACTACAAAACAATTCAAAAGAATTTAAATGAATTGGGAAAAAAATTTAATCGTAAAAATCCATCTATTTCAGTAAAATTCAAGTGAATTTCGAGGAATTTAAGGAAAACGAGAAGAATTCGAATAAATTCATTAAAAATCAAACTAAATTAAAAAAAAAAACATGCCAATTCAAAACAATTCAAAAATATGAAAAAATTCATTGAGGCCAGTAAGTTTTAATTGAAGGTACGAAAATTAATAGGGCATTCAAAAGAATTTGATGAAAGTCCTACGAATTCAAGGTGAGTTTAAAAGACTTCGAAATGAATTAAACAAAAACCTTTTAAAAACCCATTGAATTGAGTCAAATTGAGTGAATTTTGAAGAATTCAAAAGTATTTAAAAGGATTCAGAGCGAATTACAAATAAATTGCAAAAAATATTTGAAAATCTCTTCAAATCTTTGAAACCCTACAAAATCCCTCACTTCTTGTGAATAAATTCTTTGAAATCCACCAAAATATTAAAATCCCTTAAAATTACTAAAACCCTCGGAAATTGCCTAAAAAACTTTAAATCTCTTCGAAACGCCTTGAAATCTTTTAAAATACTCTAAAATATTTCAAGTCCTTTAATCATTGTACCAATTGATCCTCAGAGCCAAATAAATAAAAATTTTAAAAATTAATAAAAAGTCCAATGAATTAGGTAAAATTGAGCAAATTAAAAAATTTAAGTGAATTATGAACATTTAAAAGGATTCCAAAGAATTTAAAAGAATTTAGGATGAATTAATAAGAATTCAGGGTGAATTCCAAAACCTAATTTCAAATCTCTTCAAATCTTTGATACCCTACAAAATACCTCACTTCAGGTGAATAAATCTTTTAAAATTCACTAAAATATTATTGAATCCCGTGAAATTCTATGATGATATTTCCTGAAATCCTCGGAAATCTTATAAATTCTGTGAAATCTTTTTAAATATCTTGAAACCTTCTAGGTCCTGTAAAATTGTTCCATATCTTCTGAAATTCTACAAAAAGCATTATTCTAAAATATTTTGAATGCTTTGAAATCCCTACACATTATTGAAATCTATTAAAAATGTCTCGGAATCTTTAAAAATACCCTGAAATATTTCAAGACAATTCAGAATTAGGCATAGATCTGAATTGAAAAGTGTTTAGCCCATGAGTTAATTTATTGAGAAAAAAGTGACTAATGTGATATTTTCACTTAAAAAAGTTACTTTTTACAAAAATTCCCTCATTTGTGCTATTTTTGTCAAAATTCCTGACTCTGGGAAGCTTTGATTTTATCATACATTTTTGTTAAATTCCATTATGGGCTGCAAATGGGGTGCCATAGGGACCAAATCTTGAAAATAGGGTACTTTAGGGACCTTAATTGAATAAAGGGTACAATAGGGGACATAGGGACATTTCTGCGAGGCCTGCATAAGCTTAAAAAAACAGCTGCTGTGTCAATTTTCATTATTTCACTGTCATTTTCTCCTCAATTAATGCAGAGATTCTTTTAGGTCACGATAAAGTTGAAAACGCTGAGTAAATATACTCGCTTTCTTTCCACCCATTGAAACTGCTACTTCCTTTTGGCCTAACGATGATCCTTTTTAGCATAACGATCGCTTTCAGAAGTTTGCCGCTGTGTTTTTCCTCTTTTTGTTACCACAATGCAACTTCCAATGCAAAACGTCTCATTAAACTTTATCTTTTATGGAAATTGTGATTAACATTTTGATTCCTTAGAAAGTCAAGATTAACTATTAATCTATTGAATTTATTTTTTATGGAAATGTAACTAATAAGCCATTCTTCTTCAGTTTCGACCACTTCTTTGATGCAAAAATAAATTTCCGGTGCCGAAAGGATGTTACTAACTTATTTCCTACTATTCCTATCAATTTATCTTTAGAATATATCAAAAATAAATGGGATTTGATTGCCTCAAATACTCTAATATCAAGAGATGAATTTTCAAATGCAGTAGTGTCTTGCCTCAAATCCACATTTTTTTATTTTAATAATAAAAGCTTCAAACAAAAATATAGAATAGCTATGGGATCTCTATTATCACCAGCAATAGTTGCTACTGTAATAGAAGCACTTGAAATTGACTGTTTACCTTCACTCAGTTTTATTTTACATTTTTATAAAAGGTGTGCTTATGATATTTTAATGATCATTCCTAAACAAAAACTAAAAGAAGTTTTAGATATTTTAACAGTTATGATTCAAATCTTGAATTCAAATATGAAAAATAAGTAAATTCCACACTTAATGCCACAAGAAAACATTATAGAACTCTTCTAACAAATTGGTACCACAAAAAAACTTGGTCTGGTAGATATTTACTTTTTTTATCACAATATCCATGGTCTCAAAGAAAGGGATCACTTTTGGACTTATAGATAGAGGTATTAAATTATCTTCCTCACAATTTAGACCATAGAATATCAAATTATTACAACAAATTTTGATTAGTAATGGTTATCCACTTAATTTGATCAATATCTTAATTGAAATTAAAATTGATAACATTTATAATTCAGGTAATAAAAAAGAATCACAAAATTTCAAAACTTTTACAGTAGTTCTATATATATCTGGTGTTATGGATAAAATAGCTACAATATTAGGACAAAAAGGCATTACGATAATTTTCGACTGTTTAAACACATTATATATTTAGAAAACATCAACGTCATAATTCAAATACAGATAATATTACGGCACTTGAAATACTTAGAATTGAGACTGGTCATGATTTTGATTTTCAGCATCTGAAAATTCAAGCTTGTGAAAAAAATCAAAATAATAATTAATTGACTTCAGGAATGTACTAACTGACCTTCAACGGATGACTTTGTGAACAATTGTTGAAATTTGACTTTTAAATGACAGATTGTAAACGCTTTTCTGCTGTTCAAAATTCTCTCCAAATTTATCCAAAATGTGAATTTTATCAAACATATTTAACTTTATTTTGGTTTATTCAACATCGCAACAATTTATGCATATAATTTTGATAAGTTTTTGATTATTGCTTCCTCATAGAGGAAGCCTTGTAATGGTAACATTTTCCAAAAATTTTAAATTCATTTAATTGAACCTTCCCCAATTTGAAAATGTCTAATACAATGTTCTAAGCAATTTTCCGGATGTGTGTGTGGATGTGTGGATCTGTGGATGTCACGCTTTTTTGTGAACACGATAACTTGAAAACGGTCGCAAATAAATTGATGAAATTTGGAGGGTTTATTTTCCCGACTAATATCTTGAAACTGACTGAAGGATTTCTAAAAATATTTGTTACATTTTTTCTGAGCACTTAATAATATTTGAAAAATCGGTTTTTATAGTAAAACTTTTTTCATTAACATAATTCAAAGTTTATGCAAGAATATAAAAGATCCCTTGGTTCGAAACGAATCGATTGACCTATAATATAATTACATTTTATTAAAGAGTAGGGAACCTACGGTAATTTCTATATTTTGAAAATCGGTTTTTTATAGTAAAGCTTTTTTCATTATCATAATTCAAAGTTGATGCAAGAACAGAAAAGATGTGTTGATTCGAGTCGAATCGATTGACCTTCAATATTAATACATTTTTTCGAAGAGTAAGGAAGCTATGGTAATGCATAATATTTAAAAATACGGTTTTTTATAGCAAAACTTTTTTCATTAACATAATAAAGTTGATGCAAGAATATAAAAGATTCCTTGGTCCTGAGTTTTCAAATAGGGTAATTCTGACAATTTTTGTAAAGAAATCATAAAACTGGGAAAGGGATAGGGTGCTACAGAACTTTTCCCATCCCTTTTCCAACTCGAAAAATTATCATTTCAAATACAAAATTTGATTTGTCTGATTTGTTTTTGTGTTAAAAATGTTTACATTCTCATTCTAATGAGAACGTATTGGTTTTATTTTTGTATTATTTTGCAGTTTTGCATTTTTTGTACATTTCTATTTTTAAATTGATCAAAATGAAGACTTTGGTTTGTCTATTATTGAAAAAAAATAACTAATGCTTCCTCTATGAGGAAGCAAAGTGCTCGTAAAATGAGCACCATATAATTATAAATACAAACAAAGTGGAAACATTCGAGACCGAATTCACAGCTAGTTTTGTAAATGTAACCTTATTTATGCATTTTTTAAATTTTGAATTGCTTTATTTGCACAGTGATATTAATGGCTACTAATGTCAAAATCAATATACAAATTACATTTTCACTCATTTTTCGAATGAATTTTTGGATACTGAATCACACTGTTGTGACTTTCGATGACGGATAATCCAATAATTTCCGATTCACCCAAATCAATAGCTCTTTCAATTGTCATTTCAATTAATGTCAGGTAATGATTTAAATGCTATACGTGTGATTTACGACTATTAGATCATTCTTAAACTTCTATTTTTGTTGTTATGATTATTTATTACATTTTTTAAACTTCCATTTTGGCTCTAATGATTAATTATTAAGTGAAGAATGTGTTTATTAATTTTAATTGATTTTTTATACTAAACTATTACCGCAGGCTTGAAAAGGGACCACATAGCGTCCGTAACGTAACCAATTCAAACGTAAATCTATGTTTTCATTTATTTGATATTTGGCACCGAAAATTTATTTATGCGTAACTAACAAACTTTCTGATATTCGAAATATACATTATTAGTTTGATATAATATTCAATTATTAAATTTATTTCACGAAAAGTGTCATCACAATGAACGTAAAATAAATATATTCAATGCGACGTGGAGTTTCCTTTCATGTCTAACTTTCTTTTAAAAGTGCTATTGAGCATCAAACTACATTTAAATTCTGACTTCTGTTACAAGGTGAAACTTCAAGATGGAACGATTTTTGAAAGAGAGTGAATATGATATTTGATATTTCCCTTTAGGGCATTCTTTTCTTGGTATCATTTTAAGGTAGAAAAATAGAGTAAGGTCCATAGGGTATGAAACGATTTCTCTAAACTTGAAAACATCAGAAGGAGTTAAGTTTAATACGTATAAATTCATTAACAAAGATGCTCTACTTCTAACTTTAAAGTGAATTTGTTAGCGGCTTCCAAGAACAATAGCGACAAAATTAAATTGAAGCAAACCTCCATTCTCTGTGTTGGGAATACATATACAGTTTGTAGTATCCGGAATATTCTGAGATTGAAAGGTTTAAGAGACAAGTTCATGTAAATCAATAACATTATTGATCAAACAATTTTATTTTGACGAAAAGTAGCGGAACCATGCTTCAAACCCAAGAGTAGGTTTTACTGAAACCGAATTTTTCGTCAGAGAAGAATATGGGAATAAAGATTTGCTTTTAAATTTAAGCGTTTACACGAATAATTATTCTATACTAATCGCTTTATTATATAAGTTTTAAAACGAATTTATTATTTCAAAACTCCGAGGTAAAATATATAATGTAAGTTATTGTCAAAGTGATTTCAGACTTTACTGACTAAAACGATCTCGAAACAAGGGAAACAGGCTGATTTTACAAAAAAATAGCTAATGATAAGGAGAATAAATTTCTTTGAATAACATTAATGTAGGGAAAATATTTTCAAGATTTCGAGTCGAAATATATATTCGATTTTCAACAAAATAGAGAAATTAAAAAAAAATTAATTTTCAACAAGAGTTATTTTTTTTATCTAGAAACCCAATTAGATGAATTTTCAAGAAAAAAGTGAATTTCCCACCAAAAAAAATAAATGTTCAACCACATAGATGAATTAAAAAAAAAAAATTCAAACAAAAAGTTGCATGTATAACCAAATAGTTGAACTTCCAAGCAAAAGAGATGAATTTTCGAGAAAAAAGTTGAATTTTTAACCAAATAGTCGAAATTTTAACGTAGAGAGATAATTTTTCATCAAAAATAGATGACTATTCTACCAAAAGATGAATTTCTAATCCTAAAGGATGAATTTTACAATAAAAAATACGATTATACAACAAAACAGTTGGATTTTCAAACAAAAATGATGACTTTTTAAGAAAATAGTTGAATATTTATCCAAATTATTAATTTTCTAAGCGAATAGTGGCATTTATTTCGAAACATATGTTTGAATTCTGTACCAAAAATATAATAGTAGACTTTTCAATTAAAACGAATTAACCCTCAACCATGAAAAAATAAATTTTCAACCAAAAAAGATAACTTTTTCTAACAAAATATTCAATAATCAATCGAAAAGGACAAACTTTCAACAAAATAGTTGAATCCTAAACCAAAACAGAATTATTTTTAACCAAGAGTTGCATTTTAAAACCGAAAAACATACATTTTAACCCGAACAGTTAATTTTCAACCGAATACTTGAATTTTTTACTGAAATAATAAAAATTCATTACCCAAAAAGGCCAAGTTCGACAAAATAGTCGAATTTTCAACCAAAATAGATGCCTCTTCATTAAAATAGTTGAATTTTTAACAAAATTATTAAATCTTCAACATAATAGTTAAATTTTTAACCAAAAGAGACAAATTCGGAATTTAACATATAAAAGTAGACTTTTCAAGTGAAAAGAATTATATTTCAACCAAAAAAATAAGACTTTTTAAGAAAATTGTTGAATTTTTAACGAAATAATTAAATATTCAATAAAGTATTCGAATTTTGAACAAAAAGTGATTAACTGTGAAGCCAAAGTATAATAGTAGACTTTTTAAATGATAAGAATTAAATTTCAACCAAAAAAAGATGACTTCGCAAGGAAATTGTCAAATTTCCAAACAAATATTTAAATATTCGACCAAATAGTACAATTGTCAACCAAAAGAGGTGAATTCTGGAGCAAAAATATGACAGCAGACTTTATAATTTGATAAAATAACTTTCATCCATGAAAGATGAATTTTTCACCCAAAAAGATGACTTCTGTACCAAAGAATGAATGTTCAATCTAAAGGCACGAATTTCCTACCAAAAGAGTTAAAGTATAGTTTTTAACCAAATCAGACCAAATCAGCCAACGGCCATACCACGCTGAAAAACCCAGTTCGCGTCAGATCACTGAAGTTAAGCAGCGTTGGACGCGGTTAGTACTTGGATGGGTGACCATTCAAGAATACTGACATGAGTGCTGTTGGCACATCGTGGGTGTGGTGAGCCCACACTTGTAGTTATTTATAACTACAAGAAAAACCTAGAAACACTACCCGAATCGGGTAGTGTCACGCCTACCCTGAAAGGGAAATGGTTTAATGGTATAGATGAATTCTGGGTCAAAATATGACAGTAGACTTTTCAATTAAAAAGAATTAATTTTCAACCACAAAAGATGAATTTTCAACCAGAAGGATGACTTTCCTGCCAAAATATCAATTTTATATCAAAAAGACGAAGATTCAAGAAAACTCTTGAAAATTCGACGAAAAAAAGATTACATTTGAGAAAAATAGTTGATTTTCCCACAAGGCGAGACGATGTATGTGGCAAGAGTGAAAAGAAATCTGAACAATTCCCGCTTTTCCGGTCAGTGGCCATCCTGAAGTGTAAATCTGATATAAAAGGAAATCTAAAGATCTGCAGTTGATCAACAAACTCAAATCTCAAATCCTTAAATTACATTTTCTCGTAAGCTGCTGACAGGAAGGAGAAAAGCATAAGAAGATTTTCTCTTACAATCGCCAATGGTGCGGTCAACCGAGTCCAAATAAATGTTTTCCCAGCTTTAAAATATCGATTCCACTTGCTCCAATGCGATCCTTAAATCTGTTTTCAATGTAAAAGTGAATTTCAAGAGTTTACTTTTCGAACAAAAAAAGATGAGATTCATTTCCAGTTCAGAGGAAAGTTTCAAGACTCAAGGAATAATTTTTTCTTTTTAAAAAAAGTTTTCAAGATACAAAACAATCTTCTACAGCCGGAGGGATGTTTCGCATTTAAATACAGTTACGATTGCGCTGAGAGAAAACGAAATTGAAAGATTAAATCAGCTAATTTTTTTTATTCGATTGGAAAGAATTTCTTTTTGGAGGGTAATATCCGAGGGGTACATAACTTTGATGAAAGGAGTAGAAGAATAGACAGAAGCGAGAAGTTACTCGTTCCCTTTTCCGCCTAAACTGTTCTCCACATTGAAGAGCTTTCGATCGATATCCACGACCAATGCAGTCTAGTGTCACACAGTCGAGGAGAGGTAGGAAGGGCAAATCTTTTTCAGTGTAATCAAGATAAAGAAAGGTCAGAATCTCGGAAAATAAGGACTGCTCTTACGTATGAATATATATGTAAAGACGAAGGCAACTTTGGTGTCGTGTACACAGTTACACATCCCACCTTCTCCGTAACGAGACTTGTTCAACTTTCTCGCTTCTATCTTTTTAAAATACGAGTAACATTTAACAAGTATGTGAATAAGGCGATGTTAGCTGGAATGGGATGTTTGTGAAAACTGGAAAACTACGAAAAGAATGGTACTTTGGTCTAATTTATGAAGCCAGCAGCCGAAACACGTGCACGAGACTTGAAATATCAGATATCTCAAGTTTCCACACTTGTCAACAAGAGACCTTTTGTATCTGACTTCCTCTCCTGATGTAAACCAGATAAACATATCAATCACGAATAACATTTTTCGTAGTTTGCTTCTTTTATCGGACAACAAAATGCAGCTTTGTTTGGAAATTCTAAACGTTTGGATGATTTCGACGCAAATAAGAACTTTTGTAGCAAAATAAAGAAAATGTGCAACTTTTTCTCTAAATCTACAATCACTGGTCAAATTATTTGAACTGTTGATTGTTCAACTTTGAGCAAAATGAGAGATATATCAATTGTGTTTAGTTCTGCCTGACAAATATTGGCTCACTCTACTTGATCATTAATTTTAATTACATTTTCTGTCTAGGTAAGGTAAATGCACTAGTGATCGTCACCTTGAGCCAAATTGCAAATTAAGAACGCTTATAATTGTATTTAAAACACAATTCTCATTTCCACAAAGGGCTTAGCCGATTAACGCAGATATAGAAAAACTCAATTTTGATCACTTCTCATGATATTTGATTGGAGTCAATTTTTATTCACGATAAAAATTCAAATTATGCAAATGCGTTAGTTATCGTCAGGCACGTAACCAACTATTAAAACAAGAAAAGTGTACTAATTTGATAGAAGGATATTTAAACTAACCTAAAATGACATCGTTTATCATACGCGGCAAGAGCGAGTCTTGTTATACGAAAAATACTGGGCCATCTGACGATAACTAATGCAGTGACGATTACTAGTGCATTTACTTATTTCAATTGTTTGTTATCAAGTATTGTTAATTTAACTTTGATCAAGGTGATAGATGTTATACAACTTCAGGCAGGCCTCACCAATATTAACTTGTTCTACTGAATCATTTATGTCAGCAAAATAGAAGGTACATAAATTTGGTTTAACAATGGCTCGGACATAATTGAAGAAAATTTATATATCTCTCATTTTGCTCAAAATTGAATTATCAAAAGTTTGCAAAAAATAATTTTAATACTGAAAAACAGAAAACTAACAAAAGTAAAATAAATTATTCAGCAGAACAAGTCAACACTGGTAAGTACGGAATGAAATATATCTCATTCTGGTCAAGTTTGAATTAATGTTAGTTTTCTATAAATAATTCTAATACTGAAAGACAGAAAACTGAAGTAAAATAAATTATTCAGTAGAACGAGTCAACACTAGTGTCAGACATTGCTAAATAAAATATATAGATCTGATTCTGATCAAAATGAAAAAAATAATATAAGCTGTCTATCGACACCATCAGATGATTTTACTTATTAACAAAACATAGCTAAAGTAAAGAATTGTATTCTTATTTGTGATAACTTCATACTTTATGACAGGCCTGCCCAAGTAGGGGAAAACTGCTCATTCGCCACATGTTCGAGTTCCACCACCACTTCCCTATTCACAGGTCCAGAGGCGGGGGGGGGGGGGGTCGCTCTCGTGAAGTTGAATGAGTAGAGGTCGGTGGTGTTGTTAAATTCCCATCTGGCAAATGAGCAGTTTTCCCCTACTTGGGCAGGCCTGCTTTATGACATGGATATTCCGTTTTTTCAAATTTATGAAAATTTTGTTTCCATAAATTGATAAACCATTGGTGTCAAACTTGGTTTCTTTAGAATGTCAATCCTCCACATTGGTTATCAAGGACATTTTTTCGGCAAGACAGCTAACTTTTTTCGTGAAGTATGAATTAATATCAGTTTTCTATAAGTAATTGTAATATTGAACTTTTGCAAATAAAAGTAAAATGAATTACGCAGCAGAACAAGACAATAACGTTCAGACATAGTTGAACCAAATTTATCTAATGTTGAATTATTATCTTCAGTTTGTGATAATCGACAGCAAAATGAATAAAAATGAATTTTTTAGTCGAATAAATCAATATAATAATTGTAATGCTAAAAGATGAGCATAAAAAATAAATTATTCAGTAGAACAAGTCAGCCAGTGTTCAACTAAATGTATCTATCTCTTATTTTGCTCAAGGTTGAATTATCATCAGCTTTCTAAAAATAAGTGTAATACCGAAACATATGCACAACAAAATTATTTAGTAGAAAAAGTCAGCTAGTGTTGAAATGATTTTATCTACCTCTTATATTGCTCAAGGTTATAATGCTCAAACTAACAAAATTGAAATAGATTATTTAGTAGAACAAGTTAACAATATCTAGACAGTGCTAAATAAAATGAGTATATCTCATTGTGATTACGTTTGAATTAATATCAGTTTTCTAAAAGTAATTGTAATATTGAAAGACAGTAAATAAAAGTAAAATAAATTAATACAGTAGAACAAGTCAACATTAATCAGACAGGATTGAACCAACTGTATCTATTAATTCGCTGAAAGTTCAGGTATCTCCATTTTGTGACAAATGACAGCAAATGGAATTAAAATAAAAGACTTAGTAGAAAAAATCAATATTAGTCAGATGTGCCTGAATTCATATATACATGTGTGCCTTACTTTGATCAAGGTTGAATTATCATCAGCTTTCCAAAAAATAATTGTAGTACTGAAAGCTAAGCAAACTACCAAAAGTAATACAAGTTATTTAGTAGAACAAGCCAATATTAATATTAATCATTCTTAATAACAAATTTCAAAAATTAAAAATTTTAAGATTCGTTCGGACAAATAATTTTTTTAGGAACGAGAAAAGAACTGCCTTACTCCGAATCGTAAAATTTCTAAATTTTGAAATTCGTAAATAAAATTTTAAAACCTTGTACATAAATAAGGAGATTATATCTACAAAAAAAATTAAGAAATGAATAAAAGTGGTATTTACTGAAGGAATTTGAATTACTTGAATTAGCACGTTACTGCATTTGAATTTACCAGCAGCGGTTCTTACCTAAAGTATAATTATAACTACTATCTTAACGTCCCATCTTCTTAGGCTCGGCCTTTTCAGTGAGCTATTATTCTACACTGCAATCAGTGAAGAAACAAGGGAGAAAGTGACCGAAGAAGCAGATAACCCTTGTTCTCAAGCATGCTCTTGACTCAAGATTTTTTGTAAAAACTTTACCCAGGCAACGCGCGAAACTTCAGCCACGATTTTCACACTTCCTCAAAAGCTCGGATATTGACACTCAATGAAAAGTAACTACTTCTAAAACGATTTCTAAAACCCCTCGCAACCCCTCACTCACGTTAAGGAACACAGTTTAGTCTCCCCCGCCCCCCCCCCATCTTAATGTAACTTAGCTCTCTTAGCTTCCGTCGTAACTTAGTTGGATTTTCGATCAAATAATTGCACTTTTACAAGACAAAAAGACGAATTTTTCAAATGACAATGAAATTTTCAACGAAGAAGTTCATTTTTAACAAAAAGAATTAATTTTCAAACAAGAAAGATGAATTTTCAAACAAGAAAGATAAATTTTCAACGAAACAGTTCAATTTTAGACCAAAAAGATGAAATGAACGTTATTGTTAAATGTTTGACTAAAAAAGAAAATTGTTTATCACATTATCGCGCTCGATAATGTATTAACCGCGCGCTACGCGCTCGGTCTTTGTATTTCCCCCACATTTGCGTACATAACTTTTAAAATTAAAGATCAAATGACCAACAACTGTAATTTGGTGATTTTTAATTATCTTTTGTTAAAGCTCCTTCGGCTTTAACGAACACATTCTCATCACGTATCTCGTGCTTTGCACTCGATTTTGTCCGAAAAGCAAACTTTTCTACATTATGTTCAACACTATTATATGAAACATACGTATTTTCATTATCTTGTTTTTATAATTAAAACACAAGTGCACATCCTATACAAAAAAGTTTGTTATTATAAATTTTATTGCAACTGGTGTCGTATTTCCGAAAACTTATTTTTTTTTTTATTATTATTTTTTACGATTAAAAAAAATCTACTTGCCCTTTCTAAAAATTATAAATAACGAAATCGTAGATCCTCTTTAAGTAAACAACTTTCGCCTATTAATTTTTTTTCATAGCTTGTGTCGTTTGTCCAAAAATTTTATTTTTTATTTTTAATGTTATTTTTTACGAATAAAAGAAAAACTAAACTAAAAAAAAGCTAAGAAAAACTAAAATTAAAAAGTGATTAACGACAAATTTTCAGATCTTTTTTGGGTGCACAATTTTTGTCTTCCTCTCTCTTTTTGTATCTTGTATATTTTGACTGAAAAATGGAATTTTTCATTTTTTTTTGCGATAAAATTTTGAATTTATGGTTTTTCGAGTAAATTCTGAAAGTTGTTATGATAATCTTGTGGTACTTTCAAAAGCAACGTTTTTCTTGTCTCGACTTTTTTTTCATATCGTGCATTGTTCCGCTTAAAATGTTCATTTTCGTTTGTTTTTTTGGATATTGAAAATGCTATAACTCTGATAATTTTATTTTTATCGAAAAATGTCATAAGGATAAATTGTTTGAGTTTCCGAGTATTATGAATAGCCGTGCGTAGATTTTTGAATTCTTGAAAAAAATGGTTTCAAAAATTTTCAAATTGCTCTCACTTTTTGAATTTTGATCCGAAATAGCTGGTTAACGAACTTGTTCTTTCTTTTTCTGCCTTAAAAAACTGTGCCTCAGCATAATCCAATCTGATTATTTTTTCGAAAGTTATCGTGCCTACAGACTACAGACAGACGGACAGACACCTTCGTAAAAATCGTTTTTTTTTTAATCAGGGGGTCTCAAAACGCGGACATTTAATGAAAACCGACTAAGTCTAATTTTACATAAAACCAATACCTTCTCATTATGATGAGAATGTAAAAAGACGAATTAAAAAAATAGTTTTATCCTCAATCAAATATATGAATTTTCAAAGAACAAGATTAATTTTCTAACCGAAAAGGATGAATTTTCGACAGAATTGTTGAATTTTCTATAAAACAGTTGAATTTCCAACAAAAAGTCAATTTTTAACCGAATAGTTTAACTGTGAACCAAATAGTTGAAATTTTATGCTAAAGTGTTGAATTACTTGTTATGATTACTAGTGTAGTGTATAATTACTAGTGTTGAAAACTAATCTATAAAATTCATATTTTTAATTGGCGGAGTCAACTAATTATTTTAAAATTTAATCCTGAAAGATGAGTTTCATACAAAGCAGTTGAAGTTTAAACGAAATAGTTTCAATTTCTACAAAATTGTTCAATTTTTAGCTAAAAAGGCGAATTTTTCATAAAACAGTTGACTTTTCTGCCCAAAAATATATGAACTTTCAAAAAAGACGAATTTTCAACAAAATACATGAATTTCCTACCAAATAGTTTAATTTTCAAAAAAAAAAAAAAGGTTTTTTCAACAAAATAGTTTAATTTTCTACTAAACTCTTGAATTGTTAAGCAAAAAAAAAAAAAAGAATTTTCTACAAAACAGTTGAATTTTCTACCCGGAAATAGGAAATTTCAACAAAAAAGTTAATTTACAAAAAAATGCTTAAATTTTCAACTGAATTTCAACAAATAGATCATTGAATTTAAGTTGAATTTAAGTTTCAAAAATTAATTTTCACCAAAAAAGACGAATTCAACAACATAGTCACATTTTTCAGGAAAGAGATGAATTTTCAACTAAATGATGAATCGTAAAAAAAATTTTTTTTCAAGAAGAGAGTTCAACATTCAACCAAATGGTCAAATTTTCTACAAAAAAATTAAATAAATTTTCACAAAAATACATGAATTTCCAATCAAATAGTTGAATTTTCAAATTAAAAAGATCTATTTCCAATCAAATAATTGAATTTTTAACTATAAGGATACATTTTCAACCCAAATGGAATAGGTAAATTTTCAGTAAAAAAATTAACTGTCAACCAAAAATTAAAAGAAGTTTGAATAAAACAGTTACATCCCGAAATTCGGGATGAGTAGTCAAATATTTCATAAGTTTGGCTAGTCGTCACGAAGTTTCGGGACTACTTGCTCACCCCTTTCCCAGCTCCGCCAGTTTTCTTGGAGAACTAGACGCATCCTTAAAAATAATTAACTTACAGCAAAAACTAGTTGCATTTTCTGATTGGGTTCTATTAATTCAGTTCATATTTTAAGGAAAAAACTAAAGAAGGGGGAAAAAGGGGAAGTTTTTTGAAAACAAGGGAAAAAGTCTTTTTACACAAATGTAATTTGTTTATTTGTGATGCCATTTCTTACGAATAGAACAAAAACCAAGATGCGTGCACGCATCTTATGGAAAAATAATTTATAACAGACTTATCGATCTTTTTTTTTGGTGAATTACATTTGTTCATTCATTTTTTTTTATATTGGGCCGTTCATCCAAAAATTTTAATTTTTTTCAATGTGAGTTTCTACGATTGAAACAAAAACTACGCGTCCTACCAATAAATTATTTGTAACAAGTTTTTATACCTCTTTTGGGTAAACAACTTTTGTGCATTCATTTTTTCCGAATCTTGTGTCGGTTTTCCAAAAATTCAATTTAAAAAATTTTCAATGTTATTTGTTCAACTTAAAACAAAAACTACACGTCCTATGAAAAGTGATTACTAACAAATTTGTAGATCTTTTTTGGCTGATCAATTTTTGTTTTTCATCTTTTTTCGTATCTTGCGATTATGACGTCGAATTGATAGGTTTTCTAAATTGATATTATTAAATTTTGCATATCTTTTTTTGAACATAATAGAGTTTTAATGCTTAACTTTTATATGGTCTAATCTGATTTAAGGGGCCGTGTATAAATTACCTAGTTGAATTTTTAGACAAACAAGATAAATTCTCAACAAAAAATGTAACAGATAATATTTTAACCACGAAAAGATTTTTATTTTGAATCAAAAACAGTTGAATGGAAAAAAACATGAAATTTCTACCAAAAGAGATGAACTTGCAACTCAAAAAGACAAATTTTCAACCAGAGTTGAATTTTCAACTAATATTATGAATCTTTATACAAAAAAATGAATTTTCAAGGAAGTAGTCCAACTTTTAACGAAGGAGTTGATTTTTTAACCCAAGCAGATTAATTTTCAAAAAAATATGTACTACATATTTTAACAAAAAAATATTTTAGTGTTAGAAAAAACAGTTGAATTTAACCAAAAATACGAATTTGCAACAAAATACTTGAATTCTCAACTAAAACAGATTAATTTTCAACCAAACAGTTGCATTTATAACAAAAAATGGATTTTCTACCAAAAAGAAGAATTTTCAACAAAATACATGAACTAATTTTCAACTGAAGAGTTAAATTTTCAACCAAGAGGATTATTTTTCTAACAAAAAGTGTGAATTTTCAACCAAATACTTAAATTTTCAACTACAAAGATAAATTTTTCACAAAAACTGTACAAGTTAAATTTTCAGTAATAAAATAATTTTCAGCCGAAATGTAAAACGAATTTTTAACAAGATAATCGAATTTTTAACTAAAGAAATTAGCTTTCAACTAAAATTATGAATCTTCAACTATAAAAATTATTAAATTGTCTACCATATTGTTAAATTTCCGAGCCCAAAATAAGAATGACCTACACAACAGTTGAATTTTTAACCCGAAAATGTGAATTTTCAACGAAAAAATTAATTTTCAACCTAAACAGATTATTTTTTACCAGACAGTTACATTTTTACCCAAATTAGATTAAATTTCTACAAAAAGAGAAGACTTTTCCAACAAAAAGACGAAGGTTCTACAAAATAGTTGAATTTTCAACCGGAGAAAAATTTGTTAGTCAAGAAGGAAAAAAATTTCAATCAAATTGTAGAATTTTCAAGCCAAAAAAACTGAATGGACTTTCAACCAAAAATAGTTGGATTTTCTTATTGGGGTCTAATAATTCAGTTCGCATTTAAGTAAAAACCGAAAAAGGGGAACGTCTGTGAAGCCTGCGATAAATAAATAAATTTCAGGCACTAAAGATATTATAAAATTGTACTAAATTGTACTAAAATTGTAACTAAATACTCATTTTTATTCACAAATTTGATTTTCTAAAACTAATTTCATTAAGATTCCACGTTTATTTAATTAACAGAATTTATATTATATATGTAATTTCGTTCCCAGAGTTTATAAAATCTTAGCAAGATTTAGAGAGGGAGGGAGTGTACAGCAAATCACACGGTATCTTACATGGGGGGAGAGGGGGTTGAAAATTGCAGAAAAACGCCTTACGTAATTTGTGGATGACTCCTTATTTATTTGTTCATTCATTTATTATTATTTCGTGAATTTATTATTATTGTGGATCTCAGAACAGTGAGGGTACGTGGGTTAGCGTTTGCAGATGATAAGGTTGTTATAGCAGAGTGAATCGAAGATTTGTAAAAAATGTTGAGCAAACTGAATATAAACATGAAGAACATCGGCCTCAAAATTACCATAAATAAAACAAACATTATGTTGTTTGAAGGAAAGCATGAGAATTTATATATATATATATACTGGGTGTTTTTTTTAACTTGAGATATCGAAACATCTCAAAAAATACGCATCCTGTGAAGAAAATATCCGTAATAAAAACTTTTTATTATCGAGGGGGAAAAGCGACTTTGAAAAAATTTACCCCACGCCCCAGGAGGCAGGAGTGGGGGTAACTTTGTCATTTCAAATGGGAACTCTAATTTTTTATCACTGATTCAGATTCTCCTTTATGAAATACGTAAGTTTTATTCGAAAATAAAAAGTTTCTACCACGGATATTTTTTTCATAGGATGCGTATTTTTCTAGATACATCGATGTCTTAAGTTAAAAAAAACACCCTACACTGTTAAAAATGTTATTAATTTTAATACACGTTAATACATGAAGTGTATTTGAAAATTAATGCACTTGTATATTAAAATGAACTTAATACACATTTATATTAAACTCATTTACTATGTATACCAAAATTAATATATTTGTATATTAAAACTGAAACAATAGCCATGTGTATTAAACCTAAGCGTTAGCGCATGCGTCGCGCAACGCTGCTGACCCCGACATGTCAGCTGATGCCAGCTATCAAGCAAGCCTCGCATTTTGGAAACAGTGAGTTGCCAGTCGCCCGTTTGAGTGAAACGGTAAGTTAATTTGGTTAAATCAATTAATTTAGTTAGTTCTTCACAATTAAGCCGCTCGAATCTTGCACCAACCCTCTCACGCGTTGTGTGTGTGTCAATACGAGGGCCCCTTTGCTACTTGTTCGCCTTGTTTTCATTTTGATCCGCTTTTTCTCCTAAACTGATTTTCGATCGTAAGGCTGGTTCCTTCGTTCCACGTCATATATAGATAACCTAAGAAATATACTTTCAAATTTTTTTATTGAGGTATAAAAGTTCTAATTAATTTAATTTGTTTCAGAATAATAATGAAAATCAGTCCATTAACAGGCGGAAAAAGAGAAGAACCAAAAAGAAAAGCGAAATCGTTTAATTCCACTGTCTTCAATTTC
>CAKNYM010053185.1:674063-700706 GCA_932195095.1 Andricus curvator | reverse complement strand
AGGTCATTAAGTCCCGGGACTGAGACACATATGGCGCCGTCAATGCCATGCCACTTTGCTTTTCGGTAGTACCAACCTTCAAAAGAAACGTGTAAAAATTTCATGAGATTCGGTTCAGTCGTTGTCGAGATATTGAAGGTTAAGTGACGCTACATTTGTTCTTGTTTAAACAATGGATACAAACGAGTTGTGTGTGTTAATCACTGTTTTTTAATGGGAAAAATACCGTTCAAGCTCAGCAATGGCTTGAAAAGTGTTACCGAGAAAAGTGCCCATCGAAAACAACCATTTTCCTATGGTATGCAGATTTTAAATGCGGTCGAACAAACACCGAAGACGCGGAGCGCCCAGGTCGTCCAATTGAGGTGGAAACGCAAACGCGGCACCCACTTGGAAAAAAATTTTGTCATACGCAATTTTCATGCACAATTTTGAACATGGTGCCTTCTGACATCTCTAGGATGTCAGCTATCTGTTGCAACTTCACTTTACGATCGGACAAAATAATTTTCCTAATTTTTTGGATGTTTTCGGGCGTTGCCACCTCAATTGGACGACCTGGGCGCTCCGCGTCTTTGGTGGTTGTTCGACCGCGTTTAAAATCTGCACACCGTCGGCAAATGGTTGTTTTCGATGGGCACTTTTCCCGGTAACACTTTTCAAGCCATTTCTGAGCTTGAACGGTATTTTTCCCCATTAAAAAACAGTGTTTGATTAACACAACAAACTCGTTTTTATCCATTGTTTAAATAAAAACAAATGTAGCGTCACTTAACTCTCAATATCTCGACAACGACTGAACCGAATATTATCAAATTTTTACACGTATCTTTTAAAGGTTGGTACTACCGAAAAACAAAGAGGTATGGCATTGGCGGCGCCATATGTGTGTCAGTCCCGGGACTTAATGACCCATGTGTTATATATATATATATATATATATATATATATATATATATATATAATATCATTAAGTCATTTCCCTTTCAGGGTAGGCGTGACACTACCCGATGCGGGTAGTGTTTGTAGGTGGATAGTTTCTTGTATTAAAAAACTACAAGTGTGGTCTCACCACACCCACGACGGGCCAACAGCACGCAGTATTCTCGAATGGTCACCCATCCAAGTACTAACCGCGCCCAACGCTGCTTAACTTCAGTGATCGGACGAGAACTGGTTTTTTCAGCGTGGTATGGCCGTTGTATATACCATTAAGCCATTTCCCTTTCGGCGAGCCTCAAGGGGTAAGCGTGACACTACCCGATTCGGGTAGTGTTTCTAGGTGGATAGTTTCTTGTAGTAAATAACTACAAGTGTGGGCTCACCACACCCACCACCGCCAACAGCAACGCAGTAGTCTCAGACGGTCACCCATCCAAGTACTAACCGCGCCCAACACTGCTTAACTTCAGTGATCTAACGGGAACTGGTGTTTCCAGCGTGGTATGGCCGTTGCCATAAAAGTGATTTTAGACTTTACAGCACTAAAGGCTCTCAAAATAGAGCAAATAGTGTGATTTTTTATTTTAAAAAGTGGAATATAGCGGAAAAAATTCATTAAAATTATATTAATGTAGGTACCATATTCATAATATTTCAACCCGAAATGTGTTGCATTTATAACAAAATAGTAAATTTTTCAATGGAGAAAGATGGATTTTGAACCATCAAGAACAAATATTCAATTAAAGAGTTGCAAATAGTTGAATTTCAATCTATGAAAATGAATCTTCAACCAAGTGATCGAATTTTCAAACAAAAAATTAAACTTTTACCAAAAACATTTGCATTCTTAAACAAATAGTTAAATTTTCTATCCAATAAGATGAATCTTTTAAGAGACAGTTGAATTTTCAACCGATAAAGATGACCTTTCAACCAAAAAGAGGAGTGTTCAACAAAACAGTTGAATTTTCAATAAATGAAAAAATTATTAGTCAAAAATGGAAAAATTTTCAAATAAAAGAGATGAATTCTCAACCCGAAATATAATTTTAGGCTCTTCAAATAAAAAAAAAATTAACTTTCAACGAAAAAATATGACTTTTTAGGGTTTTGCAGCCCCAGGAAGAAACCCTCATATGTAGTTTCGGACGGGTGTCTGTCCGTCCATCGCACTTTTATCCAAGGAGGGGAAGTAAGGGTGGGGGAATTTGGGGGAGTTGGGGAGGGAAAGTATGAGAGAGGGAGGTTGAAAAGACATAATTAACCTATTTTTCAAGGAACTTGTTTTTAAAAAAATTTTGAAATTAAAAAAAAAAAGATTTTTAATTTAAAAAAAGAATTTTTTTTCAAGATTCTATTAAGAATTAATTATTGTCTTAATAGGCTACGCATCCCTTTTTTGTAGGCGCTCAACGTCTACTTTGACTAATTTAAAGAAATATATAGTTGAATGTTTGAAAAAATAATTTAATTTTCAACCAACTACTAGAATTTTCAACAAAAAGTAGTGAATTCCAGAACAAAAATATAACAGTAGAGTTGTAAATTTGAGAAAAAATAATTTTCAACCATAAATAATGCATTTTCAACAAAAAAACATTACTTTTCTTACAAAAGATGAATTTTTAATCCAAAAGGATGAATTTTCTATCCAAAAATACGAATATTAAAAAAAAATTAAAATGATGACTTTTTAAGAAAATAGTTACATTTTCTACAAAATAATTAAATTTTCAGAAAAATAGTTGAAGTTTAAAAAAAAGAGTTTAATTCCGTATCAAAAATATAGTAGATGACTTTTCAATAAAATACAATTTTCAAATAAAAATAATTAATTTTGAACCAGAAAAGATTGATTTTTAACCAAAAAAGGTGACTTTTTAACAAAATTGTTGAATGTTCAACAAAATAATTAAAATTTTAATCAAATACTCTAATTTTTAATAAAAATCGATGAATTCTGAAACAAAAATATATAAGTAGACTTCTCAATGAAAAATAATTCACTTTTAACCAAAAAATACGACTTTTCTACCCAAAACATACATTTTCAATCCAAAAGGACCAATTTTCTACCCCAAAAACCAATATTTATTAAAACAGTTAAATTTTTGACCAAAACAGGTGAATTATAAACCAAAAATATAATAGCCGCCTTTTCGACACAGAGAATTAATTTTAAACCAAAAATAGTTGGATTTTCTTATTGGGTTGTATTAATTCAGTTTTCATTTGAACGAAAAAATTAGTGATGAATGTCTATCATTTTTAGACAAAATCGAGATTTACTTGAAACATAGTTAGACGGAATTGAAATGTAATATGGAGATCAAGAATTTATGATGAAAAAAGTCGATCGATACGAGACGATCCTCTCGACTTAAGTGATCGTTCGTCTCGATGTATGGTGTTCAAGGTTTTAATTTAATCTGACGATATTTTGGAAAAATTTTGTAATGATCGACATGCATACTACCCATTATTAGTAATTAATTATACTTCAGGGGAAATATGTAATTACTATGTTAAATATATAAAAAGGAATGTTTTGTTCTCAAATATAAACGGAACTTCATTATCTGAATGATTCATCAACAAATGGGGAAAATTCATTTAAAGAAGAACATTAACTTTGAAATCCTTGATATAAAATTATCTTCAATATTTCAACACAGATGGTTGGTAGCACTAAGTAGAATTTTAAAACCCGGGTATTATCAAGACATTTAGACGAATTCCTGTAAGACAATGTTTTTAAATATAAATACACACATTGTACAAAAAATTAATTTTTCAAATTTAAAAAAAAATGTAGGATCCCCAGTCATCAGTTTTACAAATTAAACAATTTTAGTAAACAAATTTATATTTTCATATTTAAAAATTATTTTCTCATTGTCAAAATTGGAAACCATAAAGTTCTAGCGAATGTTTTTCCCGGAAATATAAGTCACGATTTACTAACATTCAATCATTAAAATAAAATTAGTAAGAAGCGAAGGTAAGAAATAATTCAATTATTAAGAATATTTATGAAACAACTATTTTTTGTAAGTTTTCCTGATGAGATGACTGATAAATATAATTTCAATTCTTAAAATCATAGAAACCTTTTTTTCCATAGAACTAACTTTTGTCACGACAACTACTTAAAGGTTGTGCTAGGTATAGGGTGAAGTTTAATATTGCTCAATCTTTGAGTTGATTTATAAAATTCGCAAAAAAGCCCATTGTTCATTGCAAAAAATTTTAGAATAGAATCGCGTAAATAATAATAAATAGTTGCTTTTTCTGTTCAGGCAAAAGTCGTGATTTTCATTCTATTTTAGTTTACAAAAGCTCATTATATTACTTGAAAGGTTCTTTACAATTATATTCATCACGTTTTTATGGACCTTACTTAATAAACAATTCGCTAATAATATTTAATGAAAACGAATAGAATTGTAATGAATCTTTCAAGAAATACAATGAGCTTTTGTAAATCAAAAAATTTAATGACAATTACGAATGTTACCTAAAGCGGAAGAAATAACACAAATATTCAAATAACTGCATTTAAATAAGTCATTACGACCTTAACTATTTTTTTCTATTATTTACGCTTAGGTTTCTCCTCTAAAATTAGTTAAAATAATCAATGGGCCTTTTTTTGTCAATTTTACGAAACAAATTCAAAACTAGGTCATTTCTAACCTGACGGTTTACCCGGAACATCCTTAAACACTATCTTTACGATTTGCTGCAATAATTGAGTAGAATTTTACTTATAAAGAGACTGAAATTCGAAGTGAATATTTTTAACAACTGGATGATGTCTCAACCTTGATTGAAATATGAAATTGAGGAATTATTTTCAGTCGTGCCTGATCAATACCGTCTTGTTCTACTGAATGATTAAATTTTGCTTCATAATCATGCCTTTAAATACTAGTACTGTTTAGAGAAAACTGACGATAATTTAATGATCAGAGAATTTTAGCCAGTATTAACCTCATCTATTGTATAATTCATTTTACTTTTGTGAGTTGGCTCTTTTTCAGTATTACAATTGTTTTTAGAAAGATGTTAATAATTCAAAGTTAAGAAAAATACGAGGTAGATATATTTGGTACAACAGCGGCTGATCAATACTGACTTTCTCTACTGAATAATGTATTTTACATTCTTTGCTTTCTTTCAATATTACAATTATTTGTAGAAAACTGATCATTATTTAAGCTTGATCATAATAAGGTCACGTAATAATTTCAGCTTCGTCAGGTCAATAATGACTTGTTCCACTGAATAATTGATTCCCTTTGAAAAGCCTATTACCTTATGCGAGCATAATTGTAAACTACATCTATACTTCAGAATTTGGTAGAATTCAAATTATTAATTTACTAGCCATATTATAGGCACGCTACATAGCGCAATTTAAAAATTGTACAGTTTAATCACACGAACTAATGATTTCAGAGGCATGGTTTCATTTTAAAAGCAATTTTTTTATATTTTTTACAGATTAATTGCAGAAAGAGTCTTGAAGAATAAGAAATTCACCTAAAAAATATTCAGTTTCTAGTGATTTTTCATTCTTTTGAATTTCTTGAAATGTTTTTAAACTCTTTCAAATCCGTTTGAATTCTTTTAACTTCCTTGAAATCTACTTAATTCCTCCGAATCCTCAGATATACATATCTGGATTCATCTAAATTCTTTGAATTATCTGAATTCCTTGAATTAATGGAATTTTCAGAATATTGAGAACTTTATGAAATCCAAGGACTTAAAAAAAATGTAAAAATCCATAGCATTTTAGAGCAAATGTAAGAATTCAAAAAAATCCATGAATTCAAAGAATTCAGAAGATTTGAAGGAATTCAGGGTATTTAGAAAATTCTTGGAATTTCAGGAATTTAGAATCTCCTGGGAATTCAGAGAAATCCGAATATTCTATGATATCAGAGAATTCAGAGAATAAAACGAATTCAGAATAGTCCAGGAATTCTGGTAATTCGAAGAAATCCAGGATTTCACAGAATTAAAAGAATTCAGAGATTTTGGGGAATTCAGGGAATCTTCCAAATTTTTATTTCTCTAAACATAAAACTCTTCATTTTGAAAAAATAAATGAAAATTTTTCATTTTATTCATGAAAACTATGAATTTTTAATTTCAAAAGCTATATATGTAATGTTGTATCACTTTTGAGCAATTAAAATTTTTCAATTTTAAACGCATTGAATTTGAAAATGTTCCATTTCGAAGTTGTAAAATTGAATAATTTTTAGAAATTAAATCTCGTTTAATATTAAATATTAAATAATAGTGAAATAATATTAATATTAAATAATAGTGAAATTATTGTGATATTAATTATTAATATAGTTTAATATCAGAGTCAACATGAATTATTTGACTAATCATTGGCTTTAATTATTTTTTAACTATAAAACAAACTATTTTTAGGTTGTTAAATTGATTAATTTTCAGTTTTAAATGCTACGTAGTGAAATTATTCAAATTGTTAAGCCTAAGAAAAAAAAAATTTCTTCATTTGTATAGCCTCCAAGACTTTAAAAGTATACAATTTTAAGTATTTCTCATTTACAGGTTGTTTAATATCAAAGACTTTGAATTGGGATTTATTTATTTGAAGTTTTTAATTTGAAATTATTCAATTTCAAATATTTATTTATTTAAGTAATTGAGAAAATTTCAGGTTAAAATGAATTATTTAACTAATCATTGGTTTTAATTTCTTTTTCAACTATAAAATATAATTATTTTCAAACGAAACAATTTTTGAAGATTTAAAGATGAAACCAAACCATTTTCTAGGCTTCGATATATGCTTTCAATTCAATATTATGTAATTTTTAACGATTCCAGTTTTAAATAATATAATGTTTAAAGCTGCAATCTGATTCACAAAATATTTTTTTTGTTAATCTACAGTTTTGAAAGAATTTAAAGGAGTTAAGGTAAACGAAAAGAATTCCATGAAATTCATAAAAATTCAAGAAGAATTTTGAAAAAATCAAATGAATTGGAAACAATTTAAAAATATGAAAAATCTTAATTAAATTCAGTGACATTTTGAAATAACCTCAGGAAAATTAAAGGAAATTAAAGGAAAAAATTAAATTAATCAACTATAAAATATAATTATTTTCAAACGATACAATTTTTGAACATTTAAAGATGAAACCAGACCATTCTCTAGGTTTCGGTATATGCTTTTAATTCAAGATTGTGTAATTTTTAACGATTCCAGTTTTAAATAATATAATGTTTAAAGCTGTAATCTGATCCACAAGATATTTTTTTTTCTTAATTTACAGGTTTGAAAGAATTTAGAGGAGTAAACGAAAAGAATTCGATGAAATTCATAAAAATTCAAGAAGAATTTTGAAAAAATTAAATGAAATGAAAACAATTTAAAAATATGAAAAATCTTAGTTGAATTCAGCAACATTTTGGAATGAGCTCAGGAAAATTCCAGGGAATTCAAAAGAATTTGATGAAATGCCTAAGAATTAAAGTTGAGGTTAAAAGGCTTCAGGATCAATTAAATAAAAACTTCTAAAAATTAAAAAAAAAAAACATTGAATCAAGTAGAACTGCGTAAATTTAGGAGAAGTCAAGTGAATTACAAAAATCCGAGTGAATTGAAAAAATTCAAGAGAACTCCAAAAAATAAAAAGAATGCATAAGAATTCAGGGTGAATTCCAAAAAATAATTTAAAATCTGTTCAAATCTTTGAAACTCTACTAATTTCTAACCAAGGAAGTGACTAATTACTACAAAACAATTCAAGTTAAATTTAAAAGAATTCAAATGAAGAATTCGATGAAATTCATAAACAATCAAACTGAATTTAAAAAACATTCAAGTGAGTTCAAAACAACTCAAAAATACGAAATAATTTGTTCAATTAAATAAGCTTGAAATGAGTTTAGAAAAATTAAAGAGAATTTAAAAGAATTTAATGAAATGCCCAAGAATTTAAGGTGAGTCGAGAAAAGTCATCAAATTTAATTTAACTTCACGGGATTTGATCATATTTCAATGAAATTTGAAGGAACTTATTCACGAGAATTAAGGGATTTCAAAGGATTTCAAACATTTGAAGAGACTTTCATATCTTTCAAGGTATTTCCAAGGATTGTAAAGAATGTAAAAGATTTTAGGATTCTTTGAAAAAATATCCATAAAAACAAAGTTCCTTAACAATCAAAAAATGTAAAATTGTGTGAATTCAGAAGAATTCAAAAGGATTTCAAAGAATGCAGGATAAATTAATAAGAATTCAGGACAAATTCCAAATGAATTGCAAAAAACATTTGAAAATCTCTTGAAATCATTGAAATCCTACGAAATCCCTCACTTCTTGTGAATAAATTCTTTAAAATTCATTTAAATATTATGAAATCTCGTGAAATTGCATGAAATCTAATGATATTTTTTGAAATACTGGAAAATGTATTAAAATACATTGAGATCTCTTAAAACCCCATAAAATCATTGAAATCCTCGGAAATCTTATAGAATCCCTTGGAATCTTTAAAAATATCCTATAACCTTACAGGTCCTGTAAAATTCTTCCATATCTTCCGAAATTCTAAGAAATTATTTGAAACCGCATACAAATTTTTTAAAATTATTAAAACCCTTGGAAATCCTTTAAAATTGTTTAAATCTCTCGAAAATGCCTTAAAATATTTATAAATGCTCTACAATATTTCAAAATCTTTGAAATCCCTCCAAGCTATTGAAATAAATAAAAAAAGTTCTGGGAATCTTTTTAAATTTCCTCAAATATTTCATATCCTTTGATATCTTTTGAAATCCCTTCAAACTTTTCAAAGGCCTTGAAAATGCCTGGGAATTGTTACAATACCCTCAAATACTTAAAATCCTTTGAAATCCCATTAAATTACTTAAATTCATTGAAAATTTATTTTTAATCTTTTTAAATAACCTAAAATATTTTAAACCCTTTCAAATCTTTTGAAATTTTGTACAGATCTTGAAAATGCCAAGGAATTTAAAAAATATTTTAAAATATTTCAAATCCTTTGATCATTTTATCAATTGATCCTCAGGATCAATTAAATAAAAACTTTAAAAAATTCCATTGAATTAAGTAAAATGGAGTGAATTTAGAAGAATTTAAGTAAATTCAAAAAATTCTCAAGAATTCCAAAGACTTCAAAGAATTCAGGATAAATTAATATAAATTCGGTGTGAATTTCAAAAAATAATGTCAAATCTCTTTAAATCTTACAAGGCCTACGAAATACCTCACTTCTTTTGAATAAATTCTTTAAAATCCACTAAAATTTTGTTAAATCCCGTGGAATTCTATGAAATCTGGATATATTTCCTGAAATTCAAAAAAGAGTCTTTATCCTCAAATATTTCAAATGCCTTGAAATCCCTTCAAATTAATGAAATTAATAAAAAAAATCCTTAGAATTTTTTTTAATTCTCTAATATATTTCAAATTAAAAGCTCTTGAAAATGCCTGAGAAGTTTTAAAAACACCCTAAAATATTAAAAATCCCTGACATTATTAAAAGTTACATTTTGGGCTGCACATAGGGTACCATTGAGACCAAATCTTGCAAATAGCGTACTTTAGGGACCTCAACTAGATATAGGGTCTGTGAGGCCTGTACATGTGTAAATAAATTTTTTACAACAAATAATAACTCTACAGTTATTAAAAATAATTATTTGAACACAAAATAGACTTATAAAGTGAAAGTTAAAATAATTATTCAATTATACTCCTTAAAAATAAATGATCTATTTTAAATTTAAAGAAAGGAATACCTATTTTATCACAAAGATGAATTGAAAATAATTCTAAATATTTTAATGAACTTCACAGTTATTACTTGTTTTAAACAATTGATTCTGACATTCATTTTTTTCAAATAAGTGCACCAAAGGTAACCAATCCTGTTGTCGATGTGACCCATGCGTAGTGCAAAATGATACGAGAATTGGAATCACTGCTAGCTAGCTGGACTCGAGCTCAAGCCATGAAGAAATAGAAGCTAGAACTAACTTTTCGATTATTATTAATAATAATGATAAGATTTTATACAATTCAGTTTCATTCCGATGAGAAATTTTATCAGTGACAGACGCAAGACTTTTGTGTGCGAAAAAAAAATGAAAGGAATAAATTTGCTCGAATTTAAAAAAGTAAATGCACCGAAGTCAGTGAGTGCAGTTCCACCGTCCAAGCTTCGGCAGCGTGGCGTCGCTTATACGTGAGTGGCGTGGCGTATCCAGTGGCTTAGAGGTGGAGGGGATACATAGGTTGGAAAGAGAAGGCGGATACCACTCTCGGTCACCTCGCTTACTCGTGTGTATCCCCTCCACCTCCAAGGCGCAAGATAGGCCACGCCACTCACGTATAAGCGACGCCACGCCGCCGAAGCTTGGTCGGTGGAACTGTACTCATTGGATGAATGGCAAAAGGATAGAATTTTGTCAAAGCAAAACTCTTACATCCTGCGGAGTGAAGATTGTTCGGCAAAGTAGGGCACTGCATTTGACAAGTCATAAATTCGACTGAGTAAAACGTTACGTGAATGAAGTCAGCCTCCTAAGGGGGCGCAGTTTTTTCATCGGTCATTGAACAGCTGATCTTAAGCTCACTTAGCGCAATGTCAGTCGTAATCCATTTTGTAATATGCAGGCCTCGGACTTCCTTCAGAGATCAACAATTGTATGAATAATGTCACAAATTTGAAAAAATTAAACTTATAAAATAATGGTAATAAGGAATAAAAGGAGATGTAATGCGAAAATGAACAATGTGTTTATCAATCTAGAACATTGTGCGCGTTAAGCGCGCAATAATTACCCTTTCTTTAGAAAAAAACTGGGTTCATTTTCCCAAATTTTGCTATAGATTTTACACAAAATCTTGTATGATTTGAAAACGTTTTATATGATTTTCGGAAGTTTCTTTATTATAGTGAGAAAATTCCAGTAAATTCAATATAAATGACACAATTTTTTTTATTTACTTTCAGTTCTTCAAAAATTAGCAAATTATTTTTCTTATTAACAAAATATGACTTTCACTTTAAAAGTTGACACTCTAGAGGAAAAACCTTTTTCGGTTCAAAGTTCAACTACTTAGTTGAAAGGGCAACTACTTTGTTGAAAATTAATTTTTTTGGTTGATGATTCATCATTTTATCTGAAACTCCCTTTCTTTTGTTTAAAATTTAACTATCAGGTTGAAAATTCCTTTAAAAATGCAACATTTGGTTGAAAATTCAGATCTGTCGTTAAAACTCAATCTTTTTTGGTAGAAAATTATTCTTTTGGGTTGAAAATTAATATTTCCGATTGAAAATTAGTTTTTTTTTAAATGAAAATTGATTTTTTTAAATGAAAATTTAACTATTCCATTTTTTGATAATTAATGTTTTCCATAGACATGTAATCTTCTTGGTTGAAATAAATTCATCTTTTGGTTAAAAATGTAACTACTTTGTTGAAAATTCATCCATTTTGTTAAAAATTCGTTTTTTTGTTGTTGAAAATAATAATTTTTTCAGCTGAAAATTTAATTATTCCATGCTTGGTTTAACATGTATTTCCTTCAGTTAAAATTGCAGCTTTTTAGTAGACAATGTCTGTATTTTGTTGAAATTTTGTCTTTTCAGGTGGAAAATTAATGTTCTTCTCGACTAATTCACCTTTTTGGTTGAAAATTCATTTCTTTGGTGGAAAATTTAACTATTAGGTTTACACTTCTTCTAAAATTAAAATTTGGTTGAAAATTCATGTATTTTGTTGAAAATTATTCTTTTGGGTAGCGAATTCATTTCGTTGAGTGAAAATTAGTTGCTTTTTTTCATTGACAATTACTTGTTTCAACTGAAAATTTGACTGATCCACTTTTTTCGAACACATATCTTTTTTGATAGCCATTCAATATTTTTGGTTAAAAATTCATCTGCTTAGATGAAAATGAACTATTTTGTTGAAAATTCATCTATTTCGTAGAAAATTTGTCTTTTTTTGGTAGAAAATTCTTCTTTTGATTTTAAAATTCAACTATTGTGTTGAAAATTCTTTTCTTTTTTGTTGAAAATTGAACTATTCCATGTTTGGTTTAACATTTATCATTTGCAGTTGAAAATTCAACTATTTGGTTGAAAATATCTGTATTTTGTTGAAACTTTGTCTTTTTGGTATAATACTCATCTTCTTTGCGACTAATTCCTTTTTTTGGTTGCAAATTTATTTCTTTGGTGGAAAATTTTTTTTATTGAAAATTAATTTTTTTAACTTAAAATTTAACTATTCCATTTTTCGTCAAAAATTTATCTTTTTTGATAGACATCTCATCTTCTTGGGTGAAAATTCATCTGTTACAGATTCATTCCTTCAGTTGAAAATTTAACTATTATTATGACCATTCCTTGACAAAATTCAAAATTTGGTTAAAAATTCATGTATTTTGTTAAAAATTCATCTTTTTGGTTGAAAATTCAACTATTTGGTTAAAAAATATGTGTTTTGTTGACACTTCATCTTTCTTGGCTAAAAATTAATCTTGCGTTGAAAATTCATCGTTTTGTTTGAAAATGTAACTATTTGGTTGAAAATTCAACTGTTTTGTAGAAAGCTGATCTTTTCGGTTTGAAAATTTAAAATTTTGATGAAATTCTTCTTTCCTTATTGTCTGAACAATCTTTCTGGCTTGAAAGTTCGTCTTTTTGATTGAAAAATTAATTTTTTTTGGTAGAAAGTTAATCTTTTTTGGTACAAAATGCAACTGTTTGGTTGAAAATTAATCTGTTTGATTTGAGAATGCAACTATTTTGTTGGAAATTCGTAATTCAGAAACTAACTTTACGTGATTTATACACGGCCCCTAATCAGCCATTGTAAGAAAATAGTGTCTGTTGTGTCATTTTTTCCGAAATAGTAGAAAAATAGTGTCATAGCTCAAAAAATGTCAAATAGTGTTAATAGTGTGGTGAGTCGGAGGCCTGAATATGGGCGCCAGCAATATCTACTATCTACGATATTTTTTACTGTTTGTAAATTCACCCGTCTACAATTCGTGACTTTTATTTTTCTGACATCATTGCTTGTTTAAAAAGAAGGGTGAAATAAGATAAATGAAAGAAAAATTTATGTTTAGACTACTGATCACAATGCAAGTATCATCAAATAAGAAATAGAGACACAATTGCGAAAAATTGTCTGTAATTGTCCGTACAGTACTGACTTGTTCTACCGAATGATGTATTATGCTTGAGAATCCTTTCTCGCAATATTATGTTCATATAAATAAGCATTAATCCGAGAAAGGAAATAAGCTCCAAAGAAATGCTACCATTTCAAAAAAGACTAACGAGTTAAGACATCTCCTTTCCTCAATTATAGAAATCGATGTTCTGCTAACTGAAGTGAAAAGCTGTGAGAAAAATAAGGCAATGGAATGCTTCTCTCTAGTTTCTCTTTGTAGCACTACCCAAAGATGGTAACTGTAAACGTGTCAGAAAATAATGTACTTCCTGGATCAGAAGTTGCTTCGACGCTGCCAGTTCCAGCCTTGGGATGTGGAAAGACGTGTCTACCCATGCGATGAAATCTTACGAGGAAAGTCAACCGAAGGGCGCAGCAGAGATTTTCAAGTGTTTTCCGGAAAATTGCTATATCAATAGTGCAGATGACACTGCCTTTAACTCTGGCCTCTCAAAGGCCCCTTCGCATCTAATGGAATATCTACGTGTGCTGGAGAAGTCATTAGCAATTTCAAGGAATCTAGTGTCAATTTTATACAGGATTAATCCTGATGAACTTTGTTTTGAGACTGCTAAAGAAGTTTCATTTCAATTTACTTTACCTTGTAGCTTTCCACTTGAAGAACTCTCAAATTAAATTAAACACTTCAAAGATAGAAAGGAATTTATACTGCACTTCAAATTCTGTATAGAATTTACTTTCATTTAATTGATGCTCCTCTAATTCTCAAATGCACAAAGTGCTGTCAATTTTCCTCTATAATCAAGGGATTCGAGTTAATGAATGGGAACCTTGTGAGAAACTAATTTTTGCATTTGTATTTCGCTTCCGTTTTTATGTTTTCAAGAACTCAGATCCATATTTTAATGCTATCTTACTTCTTCCTTATTCATAATGTGTCCCCTTAGAGTTTACGGGACCTCCTGATCTTACAATATTACCACCTACATATTTTGTATTATCTTATCCTTGTTATCTTCTACTATCATCATTGACTACTTATATTATTACATACCCATTGCTTACAAATTGTACGCATCTAAGCGACTTCCGTTTCCTTTTTCCTTCACACATCATCTACCTCAACCTTGCCATTTTTCACATTCGCGGTTTCATTCTCTCTCATTCGTTCCTCTAGTTTCCTCCAATTCTTTCACCCACTTTACCAGCTTTCTTTATCTTCAATTCCTGTATTACTTCCTTTCCAAACATGCTCCCATATTTCCTCTTCCCAATCACATATTCTGCAGTTTCTGTTCCCTTTCTTTTAATAATACATCCCTTCCCTCAACACATTATTCAATCATAATTATGCTACAAGAAAATAAATAAAAAACTAAAATTATGCTATCTTATACCATTTATTATATTTTAAGTCCTGAATCATCCCCCACCTTGTTATTAATTATCATTTCCTGTATCTTTTTTCTAATTCTTCATAGTTTACTACAGTTCCTTCTCCTATATTTCTAGCCTTAAAGAATTTCCTTATTTCCATCTCGGTTATTCCATTGCCCTCCCTTTCCTTTCTTCTACATCCTTCAAACACGTTTTCGCTAACTCCCCTTCCTTTCCCTCCTTAAGCGTCACCTCAAACTTGCATACCTTCTTTCCCGCTCTAGTACTTAATTTATCCGTTTGCGCTTCTTCTCTCAACATATATACAGGCGTGCACTAGTTTACCCCTACGGTCGACCTTATGTACCTTTCTTGTAACCCCTCAATCTCTTCCCATTCCTACAATCCCCATATCTCTGCTCCATTGCCTAAGACGACCCTACCAGCATATCAACCAACCATATTCTTTTTCTCCAATCTTCTTTTAAACATCTTTTTACCTATTCCCCATATCTTTTTTATTACCAATGATGCTTCTTTATCTTTTCTCTTATACGAGCTAAACACCTTTACTTTTCTAACTTTACTCCCTTCCATCTCCCAGTCCATTTTCTTTCTTTTCCATCTTTTCCTAAACCTCGTTATCTTTGTCTTCTATACATTTAAATTCAACTTTTCACATTTATGTATTTTTCCATTTATATCTTCCTTTTCCGATCCTAACTATTAAATATAACTGGGCTCGAAAGACAACCCTGTCTTACTCCTCTCACCAACCAGAAACTATCTCCTACTTGCTTCGCTACCTTAACCCTGCTATTTGTCTCTCTAGAAATGTCCGATACTCTCTTTGTTAAACCATCTCTTATCCCCTTTTTCACCATATATTTTTTATTTCGATTCGGTGAAGTGAGTCAGACGCCGCCTTTAAATCCAGGACCATTGCTATCATTCCCCTTTTATCTCTTTTAATCCTTTTATTTACCAGATAGTTCAAAACATATATGTTGTCCACCACCCCGATTCCTTTCCTAAACCCTGTCTGATTCGGTGGCTCTATCTTTTTTCCTTAACTTCTTTCTTTAACCTCTTCGATAAACCAGTTAATTATAACTTTGCCTCCTTTTTTGATCTCCTTTGCCTTTTCTTCACTATCGGTACCAGTACCCCTCTTTCCCCTCTTTCCATAACTCTGGTCACCCATCTCCTCTCTATACTCTATTGCACATTATTCAGGTCAATACCTTCAGTTCTTTCCCTCATAATTCCAAACTTTAATTGGAATCTTATCTATACCAGGTGCCTTCTCATATTTCCTTATTCCTAATACATTGATTAGTTCATCTTTTATTACGTCCTCCTCCGCTCTTTCCCTCCCATATTTTCCTCTTTTCCTAACCTTCTTCTCTACCCCTCCTATCAAATACAAAAAATATTTTTTTGATTCTACCATCTCAATATTCTGGTTTATTCCTTTTCTTCTCTTGCTGCTCTATTGACTTCCATACAGCATAATTTGCTCTTATTGTATTTCCTTTAGGAGCTTAAGAATGAAACTCCAGGCTTTGGCTAATTCCAATAAGGTTCTAGAGATTGGCATTGAATTCCTTCATAGACGTCTTGCGTCCTTTCCCGAGATGCGACCAGTCCTTCGTTTTGAATTGAACAAATAGACAACCTCTAACTCGCTGGACTGTAGTACCCCTATATATGTATAGGTATTATTCGAGCTGCTTGAGAAACCGTTTTGGGTTATCTGTTCCACTGAGCTGTAGAGGCACATGCTTGACCTTCAATGCCAAGCCTCTTCTAATTCTCGGATGAAACGCTCTAATAATTTGGAATTTAACCAGGGTGGCCGAAAAATGTCATTTTCAAAATTCGCTGAATTTGTCCATGATTTTTACCTGAGCAATTTTTATTTTCCTTGACCTTAATATTCAAAGACCAGAATTTTGATCATGTAACATTTTTAATACAGAATCTCTTTTATAAAATGAATTTTATAAATGAAGCAATATAAAATTTAAATTTAAACATTTCAAATTTGTTTATTTATTTTAACCAAAACAGATGACTTTTCTACCATGAAAGATTCATTTTTAATCCAAAAGGATGAATTTTCAACAGAAAAGTTGAATCATCGATAAAAAAAGATGACTTTTCAACAAAATAGTTTAATTTTCAACAAAATGAATAAATTTTAAACAAAATAGTTGAAATTGAACCTACAAAGGTGAATTTTCAACCAAATGGTCGAATTTTCAAACAAAAAAGATCAAACATCAACAAATATCAGTTGCATTATCAACCAAGTTATTGAAGTTTTTAGAAGAAAGTTGAATTTTTAACAGCAAAAAGATAAATTTTCAATTCAAAAGGGCGAATTTTCTGTTAAAGACAAAGAAAGACAAAGAAAGAAGACTTTTTATCAAAATACTTGAATTTTCAACCAAATAGTGAAAATTATTAAACAAATGTTGGGATTTTCTACCTACAAAGATGAACTTTAAACCAAATAATCGTGTTATTGAACAAAAATGAATTACCTTCGACCAAAAAGAGTTGAATTTTCAAATAGAAGATAATTATTAACGAAAAATATTATAGTTGATAATTCACTAAAAAAATGAATTATCAAGAAAATATTTAAATTTTCCAAGAAAGGGTTGAATTTAAAATAAAATCTATTTTCAACAAAATAGTTGCAGTTTTCATTAAATAGTTTAATTCTCTACCTAGAACGAAAAATTCGTAACCAAGAAGACGAATTTTCAACTGAGAAGACGAATTTTTCACCAAACAAGATACCTTTTCAACAAAATACGTGCATTTTCAAATAAAAAAGATTAATTTTCAACCAAAAATAGAACAGTTTAATTTTTAGTGAAAAAACTTTTCAAAAGGAATTTTCAATAAAATAGTAAAATGTGTCAACCAAAAGAATGAATTTTCAACTAAAATGATGAATCTGCAATGAAAAAATGAATTTTTAACCAAATAATTTAACTTTTAACCAACAAATACAAATTTCCAACCAAAAAGACAAATTTTCTACAAAACAGTCGATCTTTCAACCCGCAAATATTATTTTCTACCAAAGAGACGAATTTTCTTCAAAATAGTTCAATTTTCAACCATAGATGAATTTTCAACTAAAATTAGGAATCTTCATTAAAAAATGCATTTTTAACCAAGTGGTTTAACTTTTAAGCAAGCAGTTGAATTTTCAATTAAGAAACAAATCCATTTTCAACTAAAAATGGAATATTCGGATTTTTTGATAAATAGATTAATTTTCAACAGCAACAAGATTATCTCGTCAACAAAGTAACTAAGCCATCGACCAACGAGATGAGTTTTCAACTAAAATGATAAATCTTCCACTAAAATAGTTAAATTTTCAGTTAAAAAGTCATTTTCAACCAGACGGACGATTTTTCTACAAACCAGTTGAATTTTAAACTGAAGTGATGAACCTACAACAAAAAACGATTTTTTTAAACAGCAGTTTAGGATTCAACCAAGTGAATGAATTTTGAACCAACTAAAAAAGATGCGTTTTCAACGAATAATGTTATAGTAGATATGTTAGCCAAAAAAGTTTATAATTTCGAATAAAAACAGTTGAATTCAACCAAAAAAGACGAATTTTCCAAAAAAATAGTTGAATTTAACCAGAAAAAATGAAATTTAGACTAAAAGAAATTAATTTTCAAACCGAAAAGAGGAATGTTTAACACAACAGTTGAGTCATCAACCAAAAGGAATGACTTTTTAAAAAAAAATTATCGAATTTGCAACGAAATTATAAAATATCTAACTAAAAATATAATTGTTAAGAGGAAAGAACTGAAAAAATATATAAATAAAAGGCCAATAAATTACTGACAAGAATATTATATCAGGGTGGCCGGTAACATTTTTAACATCGAAATATTTTATAAACGGAATGACGCAATTTGAAATTAAAATTGCAAAAATTTTATTCTATTATCCTTGCCAGTTTTTTGAAGTGTCTCTTGTAGAAATTCCCTGACTTTTTCAAGATTTTTTTCAAAATCCTTAACTTTCCTGATTTCCAGGTTTTCTCTAATATACTGAACATCTGTTTCACGAGTATACTATGAAAAACTAGAACGTTTAGAGAAGAAATTCACTTTCTCTTCAAATTAATTACTTTATCAAACTCAATGTAAGTCGTATTGTCTTAGAATTGAACAATTTATTTCCCACTAATACTGTTTTCCGCAATACCAATAATTTCCGGATTAATCATAAAAAACACAAAACTTGGAGTCAACATAATTGCGTAGGAACCTAGAAGCGCTTATTCTATCATAAAAAAAAGATTTGAAAATTCTGTTAAAGTGAATATTGCAGACTTTCTTGAAAACGTTTTTCAAGAAAACTTCTGTCCAGCTCTAAACGCGATTATCCAAACCATTTATGTGATAAAAAACGAAGTTCTCGAGCTTAACTCGACGCTGGAAGTCGCCTTCGGGTGACAGAATGAAGGTGTCGAGTAATTTCTGAAAATTGTTCGTCTTCCTGGAAGAAAACCTCGTTTTCAGCGAAATTCACAAGCCAACGACTGAAGCGATTGATTACCTACGCTTCACGGCAGACTGCAGCATTGATTTTCAATCAGATGATTTAAATGATTTTCTCTTTTTTTATTTCAATCTTTCTCTCTTCGTTCAATTATAGACATCGTCTGGGACATTAAATTATCTGAATATTAGTGTCGCGAGTTATTCACTCAAAACGGACAACGTAACAAGTGGCATCTGTTGCATTTGTTGGTTTAAGTGCGGTGAAACACTTGACTTCCTGGCAAACTTCCAATTGGCATCTCATCAGTTATTGCAGAATTCAACCTTGCATCCGTTACCAGATTTTATTATACTTTTTGCATTAATATGAGCTCGGTACGCACCATCTGACGCTGAAAGATAATAGCCCGAAATCTGGAACTGACTGGTAAACGTACCAAGTTTGTTATTTACGTTTACTTTTGTTTCAAATAGGGGACTGTATGAAACACTGGAAAATAGAGAGAGCGACTGTTTTAATTTTTGCCAATTAGGGGCTGTTCATAAACTACTCTACCAATTGGGGAGGGGGAGTCAAGCTAAAAAAAGAGGTAAGTAACAGGGGTTGTAGGGGGGGGGGGTAAGTGGAAGTAACGTTAGGAATTTAGATAACATTTAGTACGTTTCCGGATGATACATTTGTAGGTATTTTTTCTCTGTTTTAAAGAAACGTACACTTTCTCCCCTTTTTCTCATTTTTTTTGCTTAAATTCGAACTAAATGAAGATGTTATATCTAGTAATGTTAATGAAATTTTCCAGATTTTTTGTTAGCGATGTTAACGAAATTCTATTAAAATGGACTGTCAGAACATCGATTGCTACATATTTGTACGTAGGGGAGAGCGGGGCTACTTCGATCACTTTTTTTTCAAACAAGATTTTTCAAAGAAAGTGGACAAATGTTTTCATTTATTTGTAGTGAAATTAAAGAGCAAAATTAATGAATAATATTAACATTTACTCCAAGGTCTCATTTGATCAAAGTAGCCCCACCAGTGGGGCTACTTCGATCAATGGATATACCTAGACAACAAAAAATAAACAAATTGAAAATAAAATCGAATTGAAGCAGCAAACTACATCGAAGTTTACTTACAATGTAATTAAAAATCATGTAAATTACACAATAGATGAACAAAATAAAAAGTAAAAAATTGAAGAAAAACAAATAAGAATTCACTAATTGTAAAATGAAATGAAATCAAAATAACAAATTGCGTTCAAATTTTGTTTAAGATATATGGAGAACTAATTGAATTACAAATCAGATTAACAAGTTGAAAAAAAATTAATTAAAACTGAACAAATCAAAATTAAGAAATTCGAAATCCAATCAGAATGAAGCAAAAAATGATTCGAATAATCAATAAGTATAAATGTAAAAATTGATATTATGGATTACCTATCCATAAATCACGTGAACGCAAACAAAGGAATTTTCATTTGGACCAAAATTTATATTTTTTGGGCCAAAAAATCAAAATTTGGAACCTCAAAAATCGAAATTTTCGGAAAAATCGTCGCCATTTTTTTAAATTAAAATTTTGCGAAAACCTTTGTTCACGAACTCCATATAGGAATATACTAATGAAATCTTGTTGGTTTTTTGATTTCCGATAATGCGTTCCAGAGCTAACATGCTCATCGCAAGTAATAATAAAAAACGTGTTTTGCCTCCCCTTCAATACAAAAAAAACTATTTTTGGTTGCAAAGTCTACTATTATATTTTTGGTTCGGAATTCATCTCGTTTGGTTAAAAATCTAGTATTTGGTTAAAAATTTTATTATTTTCTTGAAAATGCAACTATTTTGTTGCAAAGTCATCTTTTTTAGTCAGAAATTCAGCTACTTGATTGAAAGTTGAACTACTTCGTTAAAAATTAATTTTTTTGTTAGTTTTATATTCATCTCCTTGGTGGAAAATGTAATGACTCCATTTTTAGAAAATTAATCTTCTTGCTTAAAGAATCGTCTTTTGGGTTGAACTCTTTTGTTACATTTTTTTTAATTCAACATTTTAGTTGAAAATTCATCTCTTTTATTGAAAGTGTAACTATTTTGTTGAAAATTCGTTTCGCTATTTGGTTAATAAATATTTTTTTTACTAAAAATGCAACCCTTCCATTTTTGGCTGAAAATTATTATTTTTTATTGAAAATTGATATTTTCTATTGGAAAATTCATGTGTTTTGTTAAAAATTCGTGATTTTTGGTCGAAAAAAAATCTTCTTCGTTAAAAATTCATCCATTTTGATTAAAAATGCAACTGTTTATTAAAGTTTTTTTATGAAAATTTAACTTTTACGTAGGAAATTAACTTTTTTGTTAAAATATCATATTTTTGGACGAAAATTTAAACCGCTTTGTAGATAATTTGTTCTATTGGCTTAAAAATTCAACAATTTTATGGTAAATTTAGGTATTTTGTTGAAAACTCATGTTTTTTGGTAGAAAATTAATCATGTTTCTGGAAAATTCTCCTTTTTGGTAGAAAATTTAACTATTTGGTTCAAAATTTAACTAAATGGTTGAAAGTCAAATTACATAGCTTGTAAATAATTCATATTTTTTCAAGATTCACCTCCTTGGTTGAAAATTTAACTATTCCATTTTTAGAAAATTGATCTTCTGGGTTAAAAATCATCGTTTGGGTTGATATCTTTTGATGACAATTCAATTTGTTTAAATTCATGATTTTAGTTGAAATATCATCTCTTATATTGAAAATGTAACTATTTTGTTCAAAACTCGTTTTTTTTTCTTTAAGAATTAATTTTTTAAACTAATAATGTAACTATTCCACTTCTGGTTCAAAATTGATATTTTTATTGAAAATTAATCTTTTCTAGTTGAGAATTCATGTATTTTGCAAAAAATTTGTCTCTTTTGTTAAACATTAATCGTCTCGGTTGAAAATTCATCCTTTTTGATTGAAAATGCAAGTTTTCTAAATTAATCTGGTTCGGTTGAGGATTCAACAGTTTGGTAAAAAATTGAACTATTCAGTCCAAAATAAACTTTTTTTCAAAAATTAAAATATTTGTATTAAAATTTATCTTTTTGGTAGAAAATTTAATTTTTGTAGAAGATCATATTTTTAGTTGAAAATTCTACTGTTTTGTAGCTCGTTAAAAATTCATATTTTTTTAAGACTCACCTCCTTGCTTGAAAACTTAACTATTCCATTTTTAGAAAATCAATCTTGTGGGTTGAAAAATCATCTTTTCGCTTAAATTTGTTGTTTTTTTGCTGAGAATTAATTTTTTTAACTAACAATGTTACTATTCCATTTTTCTTTGAAAATTAATATTTTTCCTTGAAAATTGATCTTTAATAGTTGAAAATTCATAAATTTTGTTTAATATTCGTCTTTTTTGGTCGAAAGTTAATATTCTTGTTGGAAAATTAAACATTTCTGGTCAAAAATGCGAATGTTTGGGTATAAATTAAACGGCTTTGGTTGAGGATTCAACAATATAGTGAAAAATTAAACTACTCGGTTGAAAATATTGCGGAATTTTGAAGATGTTCAATTCCAAACAATTTTTTGTCAATAATTTTCAATTTAAAAAATTTCAATTTGAAATTGTACAAATTTGCAACATTCAGTCTCAAAACTCTCACTATTTCATAAAAGTTCAGTATTTCGGTTTGCTAGTAATATGCAAATTCTCTCATTCTAGATCTTGAATGCTTCGGTTTTAAATTGTTTGGAAAGTTTCGAATTACAAATGCTTCAAGACACGATTTAAAACTGGAGAATTTTAAAAGTTCTTTTTGCAGTTGGAAAATTGGAAAATTTTCGACTTTGAACATTAAAAATTATCAAATCGCTTCAAACACTGAAACGATTTATTTATAAATGAATCAAAGTCACAATTGCTTACTTTTGAAAGATTGTAATTTCAAAAATGGCAAGTTTTCAAGATTGAAAATGCTTAAATTATAAACCACACTTCATAGTTAAAAATGCACAATTTGGAATATTTAAATTTGAAATTTCCCAAATTTTCAGTTTCGTAGGTTCTCGGTCTTAAAATCATTTTGAAGATTGTTCAGTTTTTAATCATTGAATATTGAAAATTGTACAGTCATTACAAATTGCAATTGTCGTATTCATTTAAAATAAATTTTGCAACTGTAATCGATTTTATAAGATTAAATTTGAAATACCGAAGGATAATTATTGAATTTAATGAAAAATAAAATTGCAATTATCTTAAAAGTCAATTGGCAGAAATAAATGATTTTATTAACCGGAATAATTGAGTTAAATTATTTCTTCATTTTTTTAAAAGAAAGGCACTGACATTCTAGTTGAAGTTTTAGTAATAGAGTAACATTCGGATTAAAATTGTGTTATGGAATTACATAAGCTAGAATATAACTTTGTTTTTGATGTGCAAGTCTCCCTTATATAGAGTTGCCCCAGGCCTTCCGGGATAAACTGAGGTTATACCAGAAATGTCACTCATGGGACTAATGTGATACTGGCAAAGGTATAATATTTCTAAGTGCAGAAGAGGTCGAAAGCCATTCTTCCTCAGGGAAAAGGCGTTGACTCCTACGCATCTATCTTCTAAGGTGATGGCTTTCAAAAAACTGTTCTTCTCAAAATCAGCTAAATAATAATTCATAATAATACTACATTTATTTTTTTCATTGTCACTGAATATTTTCCCCTTTATTGCTATCTTGTTCATTATTCATTATTATCAATCATTAACTTTTTTTAGAAGCCATTTAAAAACTACGTCACGCTATTTTGAACACATATTCAACCCCTCCCTTTTTCCGTCACAGATCATCACGCAAAGCTCGAACCCCCCAGGGTGACGTCAGAAATACGAACACCCCCTTCCCACTTTTATATTAAAATTTTTTGTTCGATTTCATTTGATAAAATCATAAAATAATGCACAACATACAAACGTAAAACTTAACCAGACTTCACAGCCCACAGTGCTTTTTCACGAATATAGGGGAATATTTATTATTATTATAATAATTAAATACTATTATTATTATTTATTTATTATTTATTACCACGCTGGAAACACCAGTTCTCGTAAGATCACTGAAGTTAAGCATTGTTGGGCGCGGTTAGTACTTGGATGGGTAACCGTTCAGGAATAGCTGCGTGCTGTTGGCCCGTCGTGGGTGTGGTGGGCCCACATTGGTAGTAAATATCCACCTAGAAACACTACCCGAATCGGGTAGTGAGGCAATGAACTTTCGAGTTCGAACTGCTAATCTATGTATGTATGTATTATTATTTAATTAATTTTAGAAAATTAGACTGGAATGAAAACTAATTATTAATTATTATCATAGGGGAATAAATTATTTAAATAAAATTATTATATAGGTCTTATATTGAATTCAATATATAAAACGCCTAAGATTTCAATTCTAATATATTTCATTTGTAACCAAATAGTTAAACTTTCAACTAAATAGTTGAAATTTCAAGTAAGAAGAAGAATTTTTCAGAAGACAGCTGAATTTTCAAACAAGAACTTTTCTACCCAACAAGATGTATTTTCAATCCAAAAAGACGAATTTTCAACAAAGCGGTTGAATTTTCAACAGAAAAAAAAATACTTTTCAACACAACAATCCAATTTTCGCAAAATAATTCAATTTTTAAGTTGAATTTTCATCCAAATAGATAAATTCCAACAAATGAAAAATTAATAATGAATGCAGCAGTTGCACCTACAATAAAATAGTTGGAGTGTCAACCAAAAAAAAAACTAATTTTCCAGAAAATAATGTAAATTTCAACCAAATAAATGAATTTCCAACCAACTGATCGAATTTTCAAACAGAAAAGATTAAATTTTTTTAAACCATAAAGAGATGCATTTTTACTAAATAGTTGAATCTGCGAGTAAAAAAAAGAATTTTTCAGAAGACAGTTGCATTTTTAATACAGAACTTTTCTATCAAAAAGATGAATCATCAATACAAAAATCAACCGGATAATCGAATTACTTGGGTTTCTCGAAAGTTTCTAGTACTTAAATTATTTCTGCTCCTCGAAATTTACGAGAATCCAAAATGCATTCAAATTCCCGGAATTCCTTGCACTATTTTTAAGTCCTAGGAATTCCCTGAATTGTGTGGATTCAGGCAATTCTAGCAATTCAAGGAATTCAGAGAACTCGCGCAATTAAAGGATTTCACGAACTTGATGGGATTCAAGGAGTTCATGGAATTCAAGGAATTCACGGCATTCACGGAATTCAAGGAACTTAAGGAATTCAAAGAACTCACGGAATTCAAGTAATTCACGGATTTCACGGAATTCAAGGAGTTTATGGAATTACAGGAACTCAAGGAATTCCAGGAAGTCACAAAATTCAAGAAATTTACGGAATTCAGGGGATTAACGCAATTCACAGAATTCAAGATATTCAAGGAATTCACCGAATTTAAAGAATTCACGGAAACCAACGAATTCAAGGAATTCACGAGATTCAAGTAATACAAGGAATGCACGAAATTATCGAAAATCAAGAAATTCAAAGAATTCAAGGAATTGAAGGAATTCGGAGAATTCACGAAATCCACGGAATTCAAGGAATTCTCGCAATTTGCGGAGTTCAAGAAATTCATGAATTCCTTGAATTTCGTGAATGGCTTGAATTACGTGAATTCCTTAAATTCCGTTCATTCTTTGAATTCCTTGAATTTTGTGAATTACGCGAATTCCCTGCATTCCGTGAATTCCCTGTATTACTTGAATTGCGTGAACTTCATGAGTTTCATGAACATCATATATTTCTTCAATTCCTTGAATTTCGCGTATTGTTTGAATTGCGTGTATTCCGTGAATTCCGTGTATTCCTTGAATTCCGTGAATGTCTTGAATTCCGTGTATTCCGTGAATTTTTGAATTCCTTTGAATTCCGTCAATTCCTTGAATTTCGTGAATTCCTTGAATTTCGCGAATTCCTTGAATTTCGCGAATTCCTTGAATTTCGTTAATTCCTTGAATTTCGTTAATTCCTTGAACTTTGTGAATTCCCTGCATTCCGTGAATTCCCTGTATTACTTGAATTCCGTGTATTCGGTGAATTTTTTAATTCTTTGATTCCGTAAATTCCTTGAATTTCGTGAATTCCTTGAATTTCATAAACTCCATGAATTACGCAATTTCCTTGAATTCTGTGAATTCCTTGAATTCCTCAAATTCCTTCAATTCTGTAATTTCTTCGAATTTCGAAATTCCTAGAATTCCTTCTTCTCCTTGAATTCCATTAAATCCTTGAATCCTGTGAAATCAAATTACTTTTGGAATTTCCGGACCCGAACTCTTCGTGTACCTTTCAGGTACCCGAATCGCTTCAAGAACCCAAAATTTTTCGAGAAGTCGAACATGTTCGAGAACTCAACCTTTTCGGATACCCGAACTTTTTCGAGAAGCCGAACATGTTCGAGAACTCAAACTTTTCGGATACCCGAACTTTTTCG
>CAKNYM010053185.1:645932-665895 GCA_932195095.1 Andricus curvator | reverse complement strand
GAAGCGCGCCATGAGAATGTGCCCGCGAAGCGGGCAGATTTTTTTTTGATGGGACACACAGTTTTTGTTTTAATCGTGAAAAATAAAATTTAAGAGGCATTGAAGATCAGCAAATCTATTACAAATTATTTTATGATAGGACGCGCAATTTTTATTTCAATCGTAAAAATAGATTAGAAAAAATAATTTTTTTTTTTGAAAAACGACACTAGCTACAATAAAATGTTAATTAAAGAAAATTATTTGCCTAAATTTTTTTGACAGGACGTGCACTTTTTTAAATTATAAAAAAACAATGAAAATACGTTTGTTTCAATATCAATGCACATTATGAATTGTAATAATAATTATGCATTAATTTAAATGATGAATTTTTCAGGGTAGCTGCGAATAAAGAAGAACATAAGAGAATTCATAGTCATCAAATTACAGTTATCGATGGTTCAACCTTTAATTTTAAAAGGTCTATGCAAAACTATGAGAGAAGTACAAAGACCGAGCGCGAAGCGCGAGATAAATATATTATGGAGCGCAAAGCGCGAGATCCAACAGATGCGCTTGATATGTGAATTAGTTTTATTGCAATTCTGGGTTAACAAATGAGCGGAAATATAGCAATTTTTACAACTTTATTTGTTATCTTTCCGTAAACAATCAAAATGAACTCGGGATACATCGAATTAAGTGTAGTATCATTTAATACGTGACATTAATTCATGAAATGTTCAAATTAATTTTTATGAAACAAATGTATAAACAAATTTCAAAGTTCGTGGTTCTATGATTCAAAACATTTTTTTTCAGAAAAACTACCTAATATTCTACAATTAGTGGTTAAGAATAAAAAATATTGTATCCAATCAATTTTTGTTAATTTTATAAACAAATGTAAAACTCAGCCATTTGAGACAAGAAATAAGACGAGTTTTTATCAGAATAGTTCTAAATTTTCCTCGCAGTGATGTGAAATTCGGTAACTTTATTTTTTGATAACATTTATTGGCATTATATACAAATGCACTTTATTTTACTTGTTAACAAATAATTGTTATGAAAAGTTAAAAAAAATTAGCTCTCATAATTCTCTTTGGAATTTAGTCAAGAATTTAGTCGCTTTATTTGAAAAAAATCAAAATCGATTAATAATTGTCGACTCTAGGCGATTTTATAACAAATTTTCACGTTTTGCCCCACTGTGTGTTGTGAGTGATCTATTCGCTAAACTAAAATCTGGGAAATTGGAATAGTTCAGATAACCAGGGTTTATAGCTTCAGAATCGCGAATTAATTGAATTATTCATGAAACTCAATCCTTTCCATGATATGTTGGCCATTTTAATTGAAAAAAAATCCCGGTCTTTTCCCGGGGTTTCCCGGTTACGCAGTAATTTAGATTAAAAAATTCGAACTCTCAAAACCGAAAAATTTTTAGTTGAAGTAATCAAGACTGAACTACAAATTACGGCACTCATAGCGGACTTCTTTTGAATCTTAAACTTTAATAATTGAAGCTTTAAAAAAATGTAATCAAACGATCAATAATTCACACGTATAAAATGGCTTCTTTTAAAACTTTCCTTTTGGGAAATTTTTAATTAAATGTCATCAAATTGAAATATTTGAAATTTTTTATTTTTATAAATTGAACAGTTCCAGGATTTCTGATTGAAAAAATATAAATCCACGCCATCATTTTCAATGCTCTAAGTTCAAACTAATCGTTCCTTTCACCTTACATTAATGAAAATGTTTTTAAAAAAATTGACCACTTCCAATTCAGAAAAATAATTATCAACAAAAATGTCCTACTTTCTAGCTCAATCAAACTGTTTATAACAAAAAAACGTGCCTTTTCAGTTTAGAAAAACTTGAAAATCAAAATTTCCTCCATTCGAAATCGATAACAATTTTTGAATTAAAATATTATACTCTTCCAATTCAGAAAAAGGTTTGCAAATAAAAATTTCCCTCTTTAAATCAATGAAAATGCAGAAAAGAAAAAATAGCCCTCCAATTCAGAAAGAAATAAAAAATATGCTGTCCTTTCCAACTCTATAAAAATCTTTTTAAAAGAATTCCCTTTTCCAATTCAATAATAAAAATGTCAAAAAAAAAAAATGGGCTTTCCAGTTAATAAAAAATTAATAAATTACCAATATCTCATCCCTTTTAGCTCAATAAAAATGATGAAAATAAAAAAATTCCCTCTTCCAGGTCAGAAAAAATTAAAAACCAAAATTTCCTCCCTTTCAACTGAACAAAAATGTTAAAAATTGAAAATGCTTTTCGTAAACTCAATAAAGAAAAAGAATAGTCTCTTAAAATTAAGGAAAAGATGAAAATAACAAAAGTGTCATCCCTCTCAACTCAATAAAAATGATAAAATTGAAAAAAATTGAAAACCAAAATTTAATTCCCTCCCCTGCAATGAAAATGTGAAAAATAAAAAATTGTTCTTCCAATTCGTGAAATATTTCAATATTTAAAACAATTTCTTTCTTTTCGACTTGATAAAATGCTTTTGAAATATGAAATGTCCCTCTGCAAATTCAACAAAAGTTAAAAAAATGAATATCCTCGTTTCAAACTCAATGAATATATTAAAAATAAACAATTTTCTAGGCTTCAACTCAATCAAAATGTAAAAAAAAAAGTTTCTTTTCAAATTTCGAAAAAAATTAAATACCAAAATTTATATCCTCTCTTTCCTCTCTTTTAAAATTATAATTGTAAAATTCAAACGTTTTCTTATACAAAAATAATTTTAAGTCAAATTATTTTAATTTTTAGGCGTTTTTAATTATTGATTGTTTATTTGTTTTTTATAATTCAAAAATTACATTCACAAAATAACTTTTTTCAAAGGAACAATTAAAATTGAAAAGTTCAACGGTTAAATTAAGCACTCTGAAATTTGAACGATTCGAGGCTTTCTATTTCAGACAATTAGGTTTAAAATTTTTTATTTTGAACTACAGTTGAACTACAGTTCATTTTTGAAAATCATAAATTAATTTATATTTACAGTTGAGCAACTTAAAACATTTGTTATCAAAAATTTTCAAATTTAAACGCTTCTCATTTTTAAGTTCAGAACTGAATTTAAAAATTCTTTAAGGGGAAATTGTGCGCCTAAAAATGAAGACCTTAAATGGAAGATTTTTAATGTAAAATATTTTAGAATTACGCATTGTAAATTGAATTATTTTATAATTCAAGAAAGTTAACAATTGAACTTAACATTCGAGAAAAAAGTTAAGATCGAAATTATTTCAAATTGAATTATATGGTGTGATATGGTGATATTCCCAGGGATTTGATATATTTTGTTTCTAACAATTAGTGAAATTTCCAGTAAAAAAATTAATTGAATATCATTTCTCGCTCTTTTTCGGTTTACAAAAATTCCGGGTTATTTCCCAGTTTTCCCGGCCCAGTGGCCACCGTGAATAAACATTATTTTTAAGAAAAATTAGGTGAATCACAGATCAAAATTAAAATTTTATTTTAAAAACACGGATTGTTTATTAGAAATGAAAAATGAATTTATCTCACTAGCAACGAACATACGAACCGTGTGTCAAGTGCAAATTTTCTATTTCCACTATCTGCAACACAGTATTGAATATGAAATTGAGATATGAAATATTCAGAGTGACACTAATTTTACGAACCATCTGGTTGAAAATCGATGAAATAACTTTCATCCTCACGTATTATGGCCAAGGGTATTCTAGACAATTTAAATAACTGATTTTTTTTATTGGAAAGGAAAAGAGGTCCAAAAATCTTAAATTTTTAGGAACAAAATAGAAAAAAAGTATTAAATTATGATTTCTTTGAAGTATTCAAAACATATTTTATAAACAACATATTTTCAAGAACTCAGTAAAATCACATTTTTCGGTCTAAATAAAGTAATAAATGATTTACTAAGAAATAAGGTCATTAATTTAAAAAAAAATGTTTAATCCCGTGTGAGAAGTCGAAAAAAGGCAGTGATCCAACAGCCAGAGTTGCCATAGACCGTGAAATCGAAAAGGTACGGTCGCATTCAGGGGGATAATTTGTCGAGGAAATCATTTCGAAACGAATTGAACTACGTTTCAAGATAACCCATACAACCTTAGCCACAAAGAGAAACCCTGCAATCTAAAAAAAACCTAAAAAAGTGTCTAGGTGTAAATAAAGCTGTAAAAACCCCAAAGGTCTAAATTTTTCTTCAAAGTCTTCACAAATCCACACTTTGTTCTAGATTATTTAAAATCTTTGCAAACTTTAAATTATTTTTGAGAAAAACAAGAATATTCAACAAAAATGTTGAATCCTCAATCAAAAAAGATTATTTTTCAACCAGTTGCATTCATAAAAAAAATGATTAAATTTTACCACAAGAGATGAATTTTATGCAAAATAGTTAAACTTTTAACCCGAAAATATTAGTTTTCAGAAAAAGAATTATTTCAAACCAAATAGTACAATTTTTAACGATATAGCTGAATTTTCTACTTAATAAGACGAATTTTAGAAGAAATACAGTCGAAGCTATCAATAAAGCTATCAATAAGGCCGCTACGAATAAGGCCGCTTCCCCTCATCCTCGCTCGAGCTCACCGAGACGCTTCCCCCACTCTCACGCTGACTTCGAAATTCCAGCCAGTCGCTACCAATAGTGCCGTCGTAGAAATCACAATTTTTATCGTTTTTAGGAGGTTTTTTTATATTTTGCAAATATAAATCGAATATTAATTAATTTTATGTTGTTAAAATATTGTGATATATAAAAATTTCACAATTAATATTCGACTTATATTTGCAAAATATAAAAAAAAACCTCCTGAAAACCATAAAAATTGCAATTTCTACGGCGGCACTATCCATAGCGGCTGACTAGAATTTCGAAGTCAGCGTGAGAGTGTGGGAAGCGTCTCGATGAGCTCGAGGAAGGATCAGGGGAAGCGGTATTATTCGTAGCGCGGCCTTATTGATAGCTTCGACTGTAGTTTTATTTTCAACAAAAAATCAGATTTTTTAACGAAAAAATTGAATTTTTGTTCGAAAATATGAATTTCAAACAACAAAAGAATAACTTTTAACCAAGTATTTGAATTATTTAGCAAAAGGGTGAATTTTCAACTGAGAACATTAATTTTTTACGAAAAAAATACAAATTTTTAACAAAATACATTAATCATTTCAAATTTTTCCGAAAATCTGAAGAAAATGATTTTCATCAATTGAAATTTTTCAAACATTCTTAAGAAGCTTCTAAACTTTTTGTTCGAAATTTTCAACAATCTACATTTTGTTTTAAATGTTGTAAAACCTTTTCTAGTATTAAATTATTTTTGAAACTTCTAAATATCTCTCAAACATACTCAAATTTTTTCTAAACTTCTGTAATCTTGTAAAATTGAATATTTTTTCTTCGAAAGTTTGTAGATTTTTTTGGGGAAACTTTGAAAAATCTACATTTTTTTGGAATGTTTTGAAATCGTCTCAAAATTTAATTTATTTTCAAATCTTTTTGAAACTTCCAAAACTTCTCAATATTTTTTGACATCATTTAATTTTCTTAAAAAATGTATTTATTATTTGAAACTTTTGATTCACAAAAGTGATGGTCCAGAAAATTCTTATTCTGCATTAATAGATAAACAAACTAAAAACAGTCACCAAAAGTCATATTCACGCAGTGTCTCAACCAATCAAGTTTTCGACCAGAATTTATGCGAAATCTCGTGATTAAAACTTTAAAAAAAGGATGAATATTCAAATTTATTTGTCATGTTAACACGATTTAAAAGAAATATCGTCTTTTCCAAAACGTTAAATGTTATTTCCGGTGAATTTCCAATTAGCAGACACCCTCCATTGGTAAATGTTGGAAAATTCAAGAAACTTGAGGCCATTGCAAAGAAACGTTTCTTTAAACAAGTTTTTTTGAAGAAAAAATGTTTTCAAATCTAAACTCAATTTTTTTTTTTTATTTTAACAAGCACTTTGTTCTAAGTAAAGAGATATCAGAAGACATTACTGAAGATTGTGGATCGAAAGTTCTCTTAATGAAGACTCAATAACCAATATCAACACCAGTATCAATTGCAAGAGTCAAATTCTGAAGGATCCGGTAACTCAAAGGATATCTGAAATTTCCTTTACGGAATACAGCTTCTACTCTATGTATATAGATCTTCTAGAATATCCAGAAATTTCACAAAAGTCAAAGCATTCCTAGTGGGTCAATCTCCTTTGTAAAAGTATTATTGAAGTACTCTAATGATGTTCCGAGCACATTATATCAAATGAAAACTTGTAATTGATCATTAAGGGGTTTAAAAGTACTCGGGTTTTCGCCGCATCCAAAATACGCCTACGTGGATACATTGTATACCGTAATATTCAAACCACATAATCTGAAAGCAATTTTATTCGCGGGACCAAAACGATTTTTTCAAAAAATGTTCTGGTTCTTTTTTTTTGTAATTGAAACTTGGGCCTCTTTTCGCGCCTGTAAAGTGCAACGCGCCAGCTAACACTGTATGCCGGGCTTCAGTCACCCGGTTAGTTTCAAGTTGCATAAAATCTTGAGTACTGACGTTTCGTCGCTTATAGTAATACATAGCATAATTTCTTGTTGGGTTCTAATTACTTAGTTCACATTTCACCGAAAAACGGGGGAGAAAGGATATGTTTCTTGAAAACGTAGAAAAAAAATGTCATTTTTCACGATTGAAACCAAAACTACGGATCTTATCAAAAAATAATTTATAACAAATTTGTAGTTCTTTTTAGGCGCAAACAACTTCTGTCTATTAATTGTTTTCGTATATTGTGCCGTTTTTCCAAAAAATTTAATTTTTGTAATTGTTATTGATTACGATTAAAACAAAAACTACGCGTCCTATAAAAAATGACCAACAACACATTTGTAGATCTTTTTTGGATGAACAATTTTTGTGAATTCATTTTTTTCGCAACTTGCATAGTTTACCGAAAAATGGAATTTTTTGATTTCTCGAAAAGCATTTTCAATGGAAGAAACCAGAACAGTTGGTCAAAAATGGCTGGTTAACAAACTTCGTTTTTCTTTTTATGCCTTAGAAATGTGCACCAAAGCTTAATCCAATTTGATCAGTCTTTCGAAAGTTATCGTGCCTACAGAATACAGACAGACATACAGACAGACAGACATACAGACAGATAGACATACATACTGAGAGACTTACATAAAACTAATACCTTCCCATGAGGATGAGAATGTAAAAAAAAATATTTTTAAAAATGTATCATCCGGAAACGTACTAAATACTATCAAGGTTTGTAATGTCCCTTCCACTGCCCATCTCCCCTTCCCTGTTACAAACCTTAGTTCTTAGCGTGACACCCCCCACCCTCAAATTGGTAACGTAGTTAATGGACGACCTCTTACATGAAAACCACGTCGCCACTAAAGCCATTGATACGTACGCAAAGTTCATGACAGAGAATTTGAACTCGTTAAAAGTTGCGAATGTCACAACTTAACATGTGCCCGACACTTTAGGATATTTCGCGGGCCAACGCGATTGAAACTTGGCCATTATTAAGTTTCGAAGCCAAGTTTCACTCCACGGCAGTCGATCTTCATTAATTTTATATCCTGGCTTTATGCCACTATGCTGAGACCAGCATTTATCTTCCAAAAGTAATTTTTTTCAACAATGCATTCCCGTCATGTGCAAGACGGTTTTTCCTCACGAAAGTAGAAAATCGAAATTTAAATTTGAATGAAAGTGTCAGCTTTAGTTTCTGACGATATGAAATTTTCCTTTATATCTCTTGCCAACTTTCCATATACATTTTAATATTATTTTTCATATCAAATATAGCGTCTAGGGTGCATATCACAAAATGCATTCTATTGAGATCCTTAACGCTCAAGCGAAAATTTCTTTCATATTCAAGCAATCTCGTCCATGCAAAGTTCCTCAATTAATATTGCCTATATTTTGTGTGAAAAGACGATTCAATCTTAAGGCCCTTCATCAGAATGGGTAATCGGTTCTTAACTTTGTGACCGCACGGTTGATTATTTTAGTCTAATTTTTTGCATACGTCATCTATATAGTAATATCTTGAATTAAGCAGAGCCGGTTTCTTGAAAAAATGTTTTAATTTTTTTTTAATAATCGAAAGCGTACGAACAATAGCAGTAACGTCGCGTCGATTGTTAGTTGTCTTTGCATTTCCGCCGCGTGTCTGTCAAACGATAGGAGGCAGATACCCCTCAGCGAGTCCTTTCATTGTTATGAGATTAAGGCCGGTTACAAAAACTAAAAATTATGAAAGCATGGCTGGATTCAACTCTAATGAGCAGAATTAATTTTTATATATAATTATCAGAAAGTAAAAAAAAAAGATTTATGAAAGTTAATTCTGCAAATTAGTTTTGAATTAAGTCATGCTTCCATAATTTCAGTTTTTGTAATCGGCCCTAATCTCACAACAATGAAAGGGTCATTCGTGCCTGGTTCTTCGACTTGCGGCGGGGCATCTGCCTCCTATCATTTGACAAGGGTCCATCGGCACGCAGCGAAAATGCAGAGATAGCTAATACTGAGCGTCACTGCTGATGTTCTTACGTTTTCGATCATTAAACAAAATATTAACATTTTTTCGAGAAACCGGTTCTGCTTGATTCAAGATATTAATTTATAGATGACGTATGCAAAAAAATAAAACAAAAATATTCAACCGTGCAGTCACAAAGTTCAGAACAGATTACCCATTCTGATAAAGAGCCTTAAAGGATCGTCCATAAACTATGTTACCAATTTGAGGCAGGAGTGGTTCCGCTTAAACCTACGGTTATTAACAGGGGGTGGGTGGGCAGTGGAAGCAACGTTAGGAACTTGATAACATTTAGTACATTTCCTGATGATAAATTTTAAAGAATTCTTTTCTTCTCTGCTTTTAAGAAACACACGCTTTATCACTTTTTCTCGTTTTCGCTTAAATGCGAACTAAAATAGAACCCAACAATAAAAAATCAACTACTTTTAGTTGAAAAGTCTACTATTATATTTTCGGTTCAAATTCATCTCCTTGGTTGAAGATGTATCTCTTGTGGTTTTATAAAATTAATCTTCGGGAATAAATGAATATCTTTTGGGTTGAACTTTTTTGTTGGAAATTTTTTTGTTTGATTCATAATTTTAGTTGAAAATTCATCTCTTTGGTTGGAAATGTAACTGTTTTGTTGAAAATTCATTTTTTTGTTGTTGTTTTGATTTTCTTTTTATTGAAAATTGATCTTTTCTAGTTGAAAATTCATGTATTTTGTTAAAAATTCTCTTCTTTTTTGTCGAAAATTATTCTTCTCGGTTGAAAATTCATCCTTTTTGTTTAAAAATGGTCCAAATTAACCTGGTTTGGTTGAGGATTCAACAGTTTGGTAGAGAAATAAACTATTGGTTCGAAAAATGACTTAACAATTTCTTGTTTACACGTTATATTTTTGGTTTAAATTTAACTATTTGGTCAAACATTAAACTATTTTTATGAAAATTCAACTTTTTGCTAGAAACTTAACTTTTTGATTAAAAAAAAATATTTTAAGGGTTGAAAATTCAACCGTTTTGTAGATGATTCGTCCTTTCGGCTTTAAAATTCAACAATTTTGTTGAAAATTAATTTATTTTGTTGAAAATTCGTGTTTTTGGTAGAACATTAATCTTCTTGCTGAAAAATTAATGCTTTGGTTCAAGATTCATCGCCCTGATTGAAAATTGAACTACTGCATCTTTAGAAAATTAATCTTCTAGGTTAAAAAATCATCTTTTGGGAACTCATTTCTTTAAAATTGATTTTTTCAAGCTTCATCTTTTTACTTGAAAATGAATCTCTGGTTGAAAATTTAACTATTTGTTAAAAAATTTTTTTTTTTAGTATTAATTTTCTTCACTGAAAATGTAACTATCCCATCTTCAGTTGAAAATTAACATTTTTCATTGAAAAATGATCTTTTCTAGTAGAAAATTCATGTATTTTGTCATACGTTCGTCTTTTTTGGTCAAAAATTAATCTTCTTGGTAGAATAATCATCCTTTTTGGTTAACAATGCATCTGTTTGGCTCTAAATTAATCTGGCATTGTTGACGATTAAACAATTTAGTATAAAATTAAATTGGTAATTGGGTCAAAAATTTATTCTTTTTATGAAAATTTATTCTTTTTATGAAAATTTAAATTTTTTGCAGAGAATTAACTTTTTTATTGAATAATCATATTTTTGGATTAAAAGTTCAACTGTTTTGTAGATAATTCGTCAATTTGGCTATACAATTCAACAATTTTGTGGAAAATTGATGTATTTTGTTGAAAATTCAACTATTTGGTCAAATATTCATCTTTTTTGTAGTTAGAAATCCAACTACTTGGTCAAAGGATGAATTAGTTTGTTAAAAATGCATATTTTTTTATGATACATCTATTTTATTTAAAATGTAACTTTTTCGTTGAAAATTCGCTTTTTTGGTTAAAAATGAATTTTTTTAATCTGAAAATTGCACTCTTCCATTATTCATTAGAAATTTATCCTTTACAAGTTTAAAATACAACTTTTTTGTAGAGAATTCATGTATTTGGTGAAAGTTTGTATTTTTTGTTAGAAAATTAATCTTGTTTATAGAAAATTCAATACATATTTCGACTTCAAATCTTAGGAATTTAAAGTATTTTATATTGCATTCTATATAGTATTTACATTAAAGAAAAGGAAGATGTATTTTACAGTATGACCAAATTTTTTGTTTAATTTGTGTCAATCATTCTAAGATTACCTACAAATTCTCAAAAATGTACAGATATTTTTTCAAAATGCAGTATTTTCCAAATGAGCGTAGATATCCGGGATTTCCTGTTCTTTTGTTTTACGTAGGAATTCTTAATTTTTCAACAATTTGATTTCTTATATATATATTTTTTTTTTCGATTTTACATGTGAAGCCATACTTTACTAAGCATGAAACTTAAGAGACATGTAGTAAATTTTAACATCTATTTCTGAATAAACAAAAAATGTGAGACGTGTTTTTTAAAAAAGAAAAGCCACTTTTCAGAATTTGAAAAAACGGCCGCCATTTTGTTGTCATTTCTAAATTTAGGAAAGTTTTTAAATGAATTTATAGAGTGAGAATTCCCACTTCCAACAAAAAAATAAAACCGCGAATATCTGCGCTCGTTCGAACATTTTTTTGATCATACTGTGAAATCCTTGTTCTTTCGTTTTCACCATTGAATGTTATATCTAAATAGAAAATTATTCTCACACCATAACCTAATTAGGAATCGATTTTATCAAAAAACCCACCCTTGTTTTCTAAATTTTGTTTGCTGAATTGTTACTAAAATAACGAAAAAATATTGTAAGTTTGATGCAGGTCAAACTATCTTTCTGGGCAAGGAAATTTTTTCCGAAAAATTGAATTTTCGAATTTTTTTGATAAAAGACAGATCTGCGAGAAAAATTTGAAACATCAATTTTTCGAAAAAAAAATCTTGTGGCCACAAAAACGATTTTTCCTGCATACATTTTAGATTTTACAGAATTTCTTCCTCATCAGGGTGGGGGTTCGGCGGACGATTTCAAATTTCCGTTCATTTCCCGATTTTTCCCGGTCAAGTTTTTTAATGTTCCCGGTCAACTAAAACTAACATATTCATGCTTCCCGCTAAACACAAACATTTATTTTAATTCATGAACGTCATTCTAAACCTCCTTCAACACAACAGAACAAAAAATTGCAAAATAAATGAATTCTGAAACGAATATTTAAATTTTGCACCCAGCAAATGTAATAGTTAAATTTTTAGTTGAAAAACTTAATTTTCAACAAAAAATAAGGGATTTTCAAAGAAAATACTTCCATTTTCAAACTAAGTGATGAATTTTAAACTGAAATGATGAATCTTCAACTGGAATAGTTGGAGTTTAAACCAAAAATATGATTTTTCAACTAAAACCAATGAATTTCAACTAACAATTTCAATTCAAATGAATCTGCAACTGAAATAGTTAAATTTTCAAGTACAAAAAATTAATTTTCACTAAAAAAGATAAATTATTAATTAAAACTTAAATAATTAAATTTTAAGTTAAAAAATTTATTTTCCATCGCAAAAAAAACTAACTTTGAACCAAAAAAAATAACCTTAAAAAAATAGTTACATTTTCAAACAAAGTGATGAATTTTTAACTAATATTGTAAATCTTTAACTGGAATAGTTGAATTTTAAACCAGAAAGATGAATTTTCAACTAAATGATGAATATTTAACTAGAATAATTGAATTTTTGACCAAAATTAAATAATAGAATTTCGAGTCAAAAAATGAATGTTCAACCGAAGAGATAAATTCTTACCTAAAATTATGGAATACTTAGCTGGAATAATAGTTACATTTTCAGTTTAAAAAACAAAATAATTTTAAACCAAAAAAGAAACAAATTTTCAACAAAATAGTTCAAAGACAAATTATCATCCAAATTGTTGAATTTTGATTTAATTTCTAGATGAAAAATATCAATTTTCAACCAAATAGTTGAATTTTCACCCCAAAAAGATCAATTTTCAACCAGAAACATAATGATTAAATTTTCTGTTGAAAATCTAATTTTTAACCAAAAAAAAACGGATTTTCAGCAAAATAGATCAGTTTTCTACTGGAATAGTTAAATTTTTAATATAAAAAATTAATTTTTAACAAAGTAGTTACATTTTCAACCAGAGATAAATTTTCAATTCAAATGATGAATCTTCAACCAAAGAAATAATTTTTAGCAAAAGAGTTTAACTTTTAACCAAGTAGTTGAATTTTTAACTGAACAAAGATGAATTCGCAAAGAACAATGTAACAAAATTTTCTATCATAATTCAGCAATATTTCTTTTTTGAAATACTACTTCTACTCTTAAAACTACTTGAAGTACTTTCTTTATCTAAAATTTGTAAGAGGGAACTTTCAAAATGTGACGTATTCTGACTTGGTAGAGGGATTTCTTCTAATTCCTTTCTTCTAAATCCGAATTATAATTTTTTGAAAAAATTCCCGTTCCATGTCAAAAATTTTTTACAAGGGAAATTATATTTCTTTACGGAAGCTCCCTGTCGTAAAATAAAAAATATAACTATTTTCTTAAATTCTCTGTTCCAAGTCAGGTTAAAGGAGGAGTAAGCGTATAAGACGTGATAAATCCATTTTTTGAAAAAATTATTGTTTCTGTATGTTTGAAATATCATCAAAACAAAAATTTGCAAAAGATTTTTCCTATAATGGAAAATAATAATAATCCAATAATAAATTATGATTTAATTAGAATAAGCTGAGATAATCTGAAAAATCTGCGACTGTAGATAAAGTAGAAATCACTTTTCTAAATTGACCAAAATTATTAAAATAATGAAAACTTGAATTTTTCTGCGATCAGAAGTAAATTCCCGGTCATTTCTCGTTTTTTCCCCGGTCAATAAAGTTCTCGGTCATTTCCTGGTCTTTCCCGGGTTCCCGGTCAAGCCGCCACCCTGCTTATGTAAGCAGGGATTAACAAAAAATATTGAAGAAAATAAAGAAGGTTGGGCCTCTAAAATGGTTTGGCCGTATAAAACTTAAAGAATGTCTTCCTTATAGAAATAAAAATTGAACGAAAAAAATGGCAAAAAATAAAAAGGTGGGGTTTTTGTGAAAATAGTTGTATTATATTTTCAATAGTATATAATAAAGCTCATGAGAATCTACGAAGAAAATTTAAATATCTCGATTAGGTTAAAAATGTATAGACGTTCAAAGAAAGAATTTGTGTTTTTAAGAAAATCAAATTCGGAGATGCAAATATTCTTAATTGCGCGGAAATTAAGAGATTAAAGTTTACCTACTTACATGATTTGGAATGTATTCGGTCAGCTTATTAATTCTGATTTTTCAACCATCCTAGTAGAATTCCATTTTTCTAATTGAAATAATATTTTATATCAAGATAATTTGTCTTTATATCTGACAACATAAAATGAACGTTTGGTGATGGTCCTTGAAGTATTTCAAGAATAGACATGTATTTGCGAAACTTTTTCCCAAATTATGGAAGTGTGAAAGTTGAAGTCAAGTGTGCGAAATTTAGTGAAAAATTTCCATCCGGAAAAGGAAGTCGGCTAGAATGTGTAGCAACGACTGATTTTCTACAGCTGCCGAGTTTGCAACAGTAGCCACTATCAATTCTCCGGACCAGAGGTAACTTTTGCAAACAAAACAGCGCAATGCTTCTGCTTGATTCAAAGCTTTTCAAGGATGTATTGTATTCAAAATGTAAGCAACTGCATCACGTATCTTCAGATTCATTGTGACACATTACATTTTGATATGAATCGCTGTCACAAAATATCGAGTCATTATTCATCATTTTAGTGCGAAAAATATTTTAATTGCCCTAGCGGAAAACATTTTTACAAGAAAGTATAGCATTTCTATAACTGTAATTTTTTATTGAAATATGTACTATTTTGTAAAAGAAATGTACAAAGTTTAACAAAAAAATACAATTAAATACAAAAAGCGAATTTTGTCTTGTATTTTCTTGTAGCAAAGTACAAAAATTTACAATGAAAAAATTTGTATAGCGTTTGATTGATATTTTTTTTACTTTGTTGTAAGAAACTAAAAGGTATTACAGAAAACTACAGGATTTTACTTCTGTTTAATTTTGGTGTTTGACGTCTAATTGTACGTAAATTATTATGGAAAATTACAAATCTTTACAAAAAAAATACAAGATTTCGTAAAGGTTGAAATATTAGAAAACTGTACTTAAAATTATATTATAAATACTAGAAGTTTATCGTAGAAATTAGTTTTAGAATTCACATTAAGGTTTCGACTATTACCTTACTGTCCATTTTTGTAGGATATGTAATATATACTTTTCCACAAGAAAGAAAGAAAAATATCACACTTTTACCAAGAACTTTTTCTATTATAATGAATCACAGATCAAGCAGCTATTTTAGTTATACAACATTTTTTGACATTATAATTTAACCTACCCTAATGGAAAAATTTGTACAAAAAAGTACAAAAAACGAAAACCATTATTACAGAAATCTATAAATGAATACAATAAATTGTAGGAAAGTACAACTTTTTTATATCATTTGGAAGAATTTTGTACTTTTTTGCTATTTTTTGTATTTTATCATTTCAGTTCTGAAGCCAAAAATTTGTTCTTTTTCGATCTTGGATAACAAATATTATAATATTGCAATAAGATAATTTTGAATTAGGATGTATAGGGGAAACCCTACTTAAAATACTACGTATGTAAAATAATTTATTTATTATAATTAATTGTGACAATTTTTCTGAAAGCGTATTTTTCTGAAATTTTCAGCTTTTCTTTGACTTCTTATTTATGAACAAATAATAAATGAACATCAGCAAGAATAATTTTTTAAATAGTATTGATTTTTTTCGGAATGTACTTTGTTCACTCTTTTCCCAATGTTTCAAACAAATTAATTTAAACAAAAACGCTTGGAGATAAAAACAAAGGACGGGATAAATAAATTTAAAAGGTCTCAATGGAATTATTAATTGCTATGAAGTCGATTGTGACATAAAACATAAATGAACCTTTTAAGCCTTTATTTCAGAAAAACATATACAAAAGGGATTTCTTACCAAAAAGATTCTCTTTGATATCTATTTATCATTTGTCCATAACTGAAAAATCAAAAAAAAATTGGAAAATTTCAGAAAAAAACTACAACTTTCTAGCATTGATTTAAGAGAAGATACTTATAAACGAGAATAAATTATCTAAACAAATACTTTATTAACTTGTATAAATTACAACCTGTTAATTAAAAGGTTGACAAAAAGTTGGAAATTTCAGAGAAAATCGCAACCTTATAGCATTAAACTAAGGGAAGATAGTTTTAGACAATAACAAATCATGTAAACAATTAGTTTTGTTAACTTTAATTAATTATTCCCTCGCTCTGAATAGAAAGTAGAAAAGTTCTACTCGCGAAACTTAATTTGTCACTTATGGGGTTTATTTGGGACCCTATAAAAGAGACTAATGTTGAACTTCATGGCTCTGTGAGAATTCAGTCTTCAATTTGACCTTTTCTCGACAATTGAATGATTTAATAATGTATAAAGTATTAAAAATTGCATTTCAGTGAGGTCGATTTCAAAGTATGTGTTGGAAAAAGTCCTTGAAAAATTTTCAGCGACCTTCATCGGAGATGTGCACGTTTTCCAGGAGTTTTCATGGATCCGAAAAATTCGCTCGGATTAGATTTCGGAACATATCGAAAACATATTTGGTTTCAATATTTAGGAACTATAAATGTAAGGTATTCAAGGATTCAGAGGAAAAGATCATCAGAATCATATTATATAGCGTCGATCGCTACTCGATTAGATTAAAACAGTTTAAAGGGCATTTCCACAGAATGTATTCGTAGCGCATAATATTGATTTATTTTTTTAAGTTTTACGAATAAGTTATTAATAAAAATGGGCGGTGGTTACTGCATACTACCCAATTGGACTATTGAGTATAAAGCAAAAATATGAAGCAAGGAAAAGTTACATTTCTTTTCAGTACCGCGAAATTTAAAACTGGCATCGTTTTTAATTGTAAGTTTTAAAAATTAAAAGCTCTTCAATTTTAAAGTTTAAAATTGTCTAATTTTTAAGATATATAAGTACACATTTTTACATTTTGATGACTGACGATTGTGAAGATGTGTCCAGATTTCAATTCGAAATATTCCAATTTGCAGAAATTTCGAACGTTGATAATCAAAATTACATCATTTTTAATTGTAAGACTTAAAATTTCTATAATTATATTAATTGTAAATTTTAAAAACTGAGATATTTCCTTTTTTAAATATTTACAATTCACAGTTCTACAGTTTTGAAGAGTTACAGTTGTAAACTCTTGAATTTTTAAAATATATAATTGCAAATTATTCAAATTTCAAGATTTAAATATTGAATGTAATATATCTTTGAACGCTTTTTTGTTGAAATAGTTTAATTTTAAATATTTGCTGTCGAGAAGTCCTCAAGTTTAAAGATGTATAAATAAAAATTCTTAAATTTTGATGATTTTCAGGGACGACTGAAAAATGGGGAAAAATAAAATTGCTGACACTGTAAAATTCCTGAAGGCGAAAATTCCCAAATAATAAAATTCCTAAACAATAAAATGTCCAAATAATAAAATTCCCAGATTCGAAAATTCCCGAATTATAAAATATCCGAACTAGAAAATTCCCGAATTATAAAATTACCGAATATAAACAATTTACATTTTTTTATAATTAAACAAATTTTCAATTATAATGTAGTTTTAATTGTAATTCGGCAATTTTCTGTCGGGAATTTTATCATTCGAGAATTTTCAAATTCGTTAATATTATGAGCTGTCGGGAATTTCATTATTCGTGAATTTTCCAATTCGGTAAAATTATAAACTGTTCAGGAATTATATCATTCGGGAATTTTTCAATTCGGGAATTTTAATATTTTTGAATTTTATAATTCGGGAATTTTATTATTCTGAAATTTTAGTCGAGAATTTTCTAATTTGGAAGTTTTACAGTGTCGGGAATTTTATTTTTCGGGATTTTTCAGTCGTCCCGATTTTTATAGTCAAAGGACAAATTTTCAAATCTAAATTTTGCAAAATGAAGAAATTTCAAATGTAAAGCATAAAAATTACAGAATTAATAATTGTAATACTTAAAACTTGCTTAATTTTTAATTGTAAATGTAAAAAATTAGAAATTCCTAAATTTTAATGATTTACAATCTAAAGTTCTACATTTTTTAAGATTTACAATTGAAAATGCTTTAAATTGTACGATTTGCTGTTTAAAATTTTTCAATTTTGAAGATGTATAAATAGAAATTCTTAATTTTTGCTGATTTTGTAAGACATAGTGTCACATGCCTAATAAGATTTATTTGTAATCATTACGGCAAATTTGTAACGTTTTATTTTAACATACAGTCATTTTTATACAATATAATCTGATTTTCTTCATTTCTCATAGTAAACCATAACAAAATAATAATTCATACAAAATCTATACAGTACCTAAAAACTTGGTATTGATTCTATATTTTTACTTTTAAAAAAATGGATAATACAACAACCCCAGGCGGAAAAATTATATACAGTTTATACATAGTTTGAAATATATATAATTTTTATTTGTTTTATAGAAAAATGGTATAAAACAAATGGAAATTATATATAATATCAACCTCGCCTCTTACCTCCAAGTTTTTCTATTTTCAAAATTAATTTTTCCATGCAGAAATCGAGTAAAAAATTTAACAATTATTTTTGTCAAAAATAAATCAACCAGTTTCTGATTTTTTATTCTTCGAATATAACAAATTTGCAGGCGAGAAACGAGGTCAATATGAGTTGTAATGATTTAGAAATCACTTTTTAAATACCGGCATGTTGCTTCCTAAAAAGTTAACCTTATGTTCAATATCAATTATCAAATAATAAATATACCTGGCAAAATCACTGAGTTTACTAGGATAGGGCTGGTCCGAAGATTTAAAGAATTTAGATTGTAAATTAGTTTTGAGAAATTTCGAAAACAGTTAGAAATTTATAAAAAATAAACAAATTATTGCGCTTTGCAGTGTTTCCAAGTCAAAAGTATCGAGTGACGAAAATGACTAAATTGCCAAAGAAGGTGTGAAAAGCTTGAGAGAAAGATATAGTTTGATGAGAAGCTTCGACATTCTGACTTTTGTAAGTTTCAAGGAAAATTGGCATTGCCTAAGGTAAGGCAAGCAAAGGGACGTCACCCAATATCAGAAATTTCTACATCCCGTCTGATGCAGTAGTTCAAAGTAAAATTGCATCGATTCTCATCCAAACCACTTTCGTTTACATTGGGACATTTCCACTATGTATGATTCTTATTGAAGCAGAAAGCGATCCTATAAAAGACTGGAATTTTCTACTTTCACTCAAGAAAATCCGCTCCTGGTGGAGAATATAAGTCGAGTGATGACTAAATATAGATCTCGACTCTGAATTTCGAGATATCCGAATTCCTCCATTCGATTGAGGAATGTTTTCCATCGACTAAAATAATCTTGCATAAATGGCAACTTCGGTATTGTAAGGTTTCATCGTGATGCGGACATTTCAAAACAACTTGCTTCGATTGCCAAATTCTACCATTTAAACTAGAGTCCATTGATGACCAAAACATAGATCACAACTCGGAATTTCGAGACATTCTAATTTTTCCATTCGATTCTTATAATGATCATGATTCGATTTTTCAATCATTATGATGCAGCCATTTCGAAATAACTTGTTTGGACTACCGAATTATATCATTTAAACTAGAATACTAGTTTACCTTCAGATAGATCTGGACTCTGAATTTCTAGAAATTTTTATTCTTTCAGTTGATTAAGGATTTCCTCCATCGACTAAAACAATCTCGGATACATGGCAGACTCGGTATTCTAAGGTTTCACTGTGATGCGGAAAATTTGGAACAACTTGTTTGCACTACCGAATTATATCATTTAAACTAGAATAGGATGATGCCTGAATATAAGTTTCAACTCTTAATTTCTAGACATTCTAATTCTTTAAATCGATTGAGGAATTTCTTCCATCGACTAAAATAATGTTGAATAAATTGCAACCACGGCATCGTAAAGTTTCTTCATGATGCGGAAATTTTGAAACAACTTGTTTGGACTACCGAATTAAATATCATTTAATCTGGAATAGAGTGACGCCCAAATATAGATCTCGACTAAAAATTTCTAGAAATTCCAATTCTCTTATTCGATTGAGGAATTTCATAGATGTTTTAAAACAATCTTGATTAAATAGCAACCATGGCACTGTAAAGTTTCAT